>PVKS010007271.1:36418-74213 GCA_004027875.1 Aplodontia rufa | reverse complement strand
GCTTAGTCATGTGGTCAGGCAGTTTGCTAATTACTCAGGAAGTTGCAAGCCAGCTGGGCCTCTTGCAGAGTTGTTTACTACTAATACTTTTCTCTGGCATCCAGCCAAGGGTCATGTTGGCTTCAGTCTCCAACATGGGAGGTCCTGGTGGATGTGCCTGGCAGAGCGGGGTACACAGCACTGCGGCCAAAGGGTGCTTCACGGCTGCTAGAGGGGAGGCATAGCTTTTCTTGGCTCCCAAGGTGAGCACCAAGAATTTTAACTTCTCTTTCTCTAGTTTTATTTCTCTAATCTTTACTGAATTTGTGTTTATGTTTTATTTCTGGTTGACACATGACAGATAAGTTATTCTCCATTCTTGGCAACAATGACTGGGAATTTGACCCTACAGTCTGACCATTTGGTAATGTCTGCAGACAGGTGATGGAGACCCAGTCCCTCCTGAGTGAGAAACCACGGAAAATCTAGTTTGCTAATCCTTTCTTGTTTGTCTATTTTGTGCTCACGTAGAATCGGCACATTACAGTGACACAGCAATATCTATGTTCATAGCAGCTCAATTTACAATAGCTAAATTATGGAAACAACCCAGATGCCCCTCATTGGATGAATGGTTCCAAAAACTGTGGTACATATATATCATGGAGTTCTACTCAGCAATTAGAAACAATGGTATTGCAGCCTTTGAAGGTAAATGGATGGCTATGGAAGAAACTATGCTGAGTGAAATCAGCCTAACCCAGAGAACCAAGGGTTGAATGTCTTCACTCATCTGTGGAGGCTGGAGCTAGACCCTGGCCATTGAGAAAGGAGGTCTATTATCATGTTTTAAATCTGGATAAGGTGTAATGTCATACAACCTAAGGCATTTGTAGAGATATATCAGGAAGGAGTGGGGGGAAGGATAAGGGTGGGTAATTGGGGGGACTCTTGGGGGCAAATCTAATTTTCAGAATCTATATATATATATATATTATACTATTTCATTAGAAGCTTGTGTGATTGTTCAACAAATCAATTTCTGAATTAAAAAAAATAATTTTGTGCCCCCTGGGAAGAACACTGTGAACCTGGGACTGGTAGAAGTTTGTGTTTCTGTGTATAGCTTTAGCTAAAGTTGCTGAACTGAAACCAAAAATCTCCTATGTGCCTTTGATGGAAGCGTCTGTGAATCTGTAATGAGGACCTTGACCACGTGGAGCCTGAGTGGGAAACATATTAATAAGTCAGATTATTATGTTTCTTAAATAAAAGGTACTCTGCTCTGATTAGTTCACAGAAAAAAGTGTGCCCGACTTTGAAAAACAAAATGTTCTTGCAGAATCAGTTAGCAGAGAAATATTTAATAAATCCAAGTTCACATCATGAAGGTAAATCTCTGGCAAACTGGATTCACTTAATAATTTTGATAGCTGGGGTTTCAGCTCAGTTGTAGAGTGCATGCTTAGAATACATGAGACCCTGGGTCAATGCCCAGTACCACCAGAAAGAAAAAAAAAGGAAAGATAGATAGATTTCAATTCAGTTATATCTGATTCTCACTGACCTCCCAGAATTCAAAAGCTCACTCAGTTTCCTTACCTTCTCTCATGGACCTACTTTCACAGGTCCAATCGGACAATGTCCTTTCACTGGTGCGTAATTGCACTGCACACAAGGGTCATGCTGAGTATGTCATATTGTGAATGATTCTCACTGTGGAATGGCATGATGAGCCACTTTATATACAGAATCAATGCCACAAAACCCTCACAGAAGAACTCCCGGGTCCCTGACTTAGAGTCCCTGGCTCATGGGTGGTAAAGAATAGCTTTCTGCAAGTCAGAAGCTTCTTTCAATTTGGGCAACTTTGATAAGAGAGGAAATCATCCAAAATTATAGCTAAACAGGTGAAATCTGGTAGTGACACTTCCTTGGGCTCTGTTTCCTAGAATAAAAGAGTTGAGAGGCTGGGATGCAGCTCGGTGGGAGAGCACTTGCCTTGCCTGCCTGACATCCCAGGTTTCATCTCCAGCACCAAAAACAAAACCAAACATCCAAGCTGAAATTTCCAATGCAGACATCCGGAAGAGCTTATCCAGGGCTCCTGGCAGATGCATACAATGCACAGCTTTCTAGGTTTGAAAATGGACTCTAGGAGGCTGATAAAGTCTTGCACTTTCTTGCTGCACCCACAGAAGTATTAGGTCCACACCCAATGAGACCATCATTTTGTGAACAAGAATAAATTTTGGAGATTATGATGATCCTGGGACAAAATGCAAAGACTGCCCAGAACAATCATGAGAGGTTTTGATTTATTTATTTATTTGGTTGAGAAAGAGAGAATCAATTTTATTTAGTTTTTCATGTGGCTTGCATTGCTCCGAGACTTTGTTGTGCACATAGTGCTGGGGTTTGAACTCGCATACTCGCGTATGCCAAGCAAGTGCCGTAACCACTGAGCCACCAGTCCAGCCCCTTGTGAGAGGTTTTTAAATGGGCAGAAAAAATTCCCTTAAAAAAATCCCTTTGATGGGATTCTCGGTGTTGTCTAGTGGACCCTGGGCATTGTCTGGGTCCACAGGGATAAGAGCCTTTTATGTTCTGGGGCTGGGCTGAGCTGTCCTGCAGCTCCCTCAGGGCTGCTGGGATTATAGGAGCTTCCTCTTCTTGGTGACACATGTAATTCCTATCCCAGGCAATGCCGGTGAATCTTGTTCACTGTAGAATGTAAACCTCTATAAATTCACTTTCTCCTTTAAACAGCCTGTAGCACCTTACTGGTTCCTCATTAATTAGATAAATAAAATGTCAGCCTTGCCACCAGGGGTATAGCTCAGTGGTAGGGCACATGTTTAGCATGCACGAGGCCCTTGGTTCCATCCCCAGCACCCAAAAGAAACAAAAGTTGAAATTGATCTATTTGAATGACATAGGCATATATATGTACACATGTTTGATTTTTCCTATTTAAAAATTGTACCATGATGTTTCTTAATTAAAACCAACAACTCTGAGAGTTATAGGAAATGAAACCGCAGTCTAAGACAATGTCACCTCATTAAGCCTAGATGCTTCTCACTTCAGAGCCCAGTGGTGAGCCACCCCAACACCTACTTCCAAGTGCCTGAGTACAACCTAAATTCCTGCCTTGTCTTTGGCCCTGGGTCCTCGTGCCTTCCAAAATCATGCTCTTTTTTGCTCCTGCATAAAATGGCCCCATTCATACAACAAAATCTTCATACTGTGAAGATTTCTCTTCCTGCTCCCTGTCTCCCAGGACCTTTGCCCAGCAAGGGGCTGGGACACGGTGATGTGACAGTTTGCTTCCAGCAGACGCTCTCCTCTCTACAAATCAGCCCTAGCTGCTCTGTGTCAGCTCCAGCTGACAATGGAAGCCCCTCGCCCCATCTCCTCAACGCAACCCCAACACACTCAAGATTTACTGTGAAAGATGGGATTTTTCAGGCTAACACAGAACAAGAGTATTGATGTCAGTGCTCCTAATACACTCAGCCGGTGTTGGCTGTCAGGATATGCCATTCCTCAGCCTGGTCCCTCAGGCACATCCTTCAGCCATCCTCCGGGACCCCCATCTCTCCCTCCAGATTCTCCTCATTCTCCTCTTCCTCCCCATATGGAGGCTCCCCACACCCACCCCCTCTCTGTCCCCCACAGGCAGAAGCATTTACCATTTCTTTTTCATACGAGTGACTGGCTCTCTGACTTCCCCCATCCAGCCCATGGTTGCAGGGGCAGGGGTGCCCACATCCTCTTACACAACCAAGCATGCTTGTTAAAGTGGTTTGTTCCCAACAGATGATATTTCATTTACATTACAAGAATTTTATTTTATTTTATTTTATTTTATTATTTTGCTTTCTCCTAATCTGATCCATCCCAAATTCAAATGGTAGACAGCTTTCAAGTAGAAATTATCTTCTTCCTATGACCCCAAAATTGCATTTCCTGACAGAAGATGACCATGTGTCAGCATGGGATGGCATCCAAATAACACTGCTGCCACAGGCCTAGAAATCTTTCCCAGACCAGAAGTTCTAGAATGTGCTCAACAGCTGCAGCCCTTTGTTAAAGACAGACAGCACACACAACACATTATTTTCAAAGACAAATGTTCATCAGCTGGATGCTTCCCGGGGGCTCAAAACACTGTGGACACACATCTCAAAAATATGAATCCTTACTGCAAGATCTCATGGTCTTTCAAAATTCTAGTGAGCATGGGAAATGAAATCGACCAAATTGCATTGCTATATGGGGTGCTTGTTTGAGAACGTTAACAACAAATGCCCCATTATGTATAATTGAATATTAATCAACATGAGTGGTACACCCTAGGTCTCTGCAGGAAGAATTTAGCAATATTGTTATAATATCTTGTCATCCAAACTTCCTATTTGAAGATGTGGAAGCTGGGTTTGATGACTTTAATAGGAGGTCACACTGTGGACTCTGAGTGCAGTAGAGACTCATCCCCTGCCCTTGGCTCAGTCTGGATGGCAGGCTTAGCCCCCGTGGGACACAGGTTGAGAGGAAGATCTGCCATTGCTGACTCAGCTTACAGAGCTGACAGGGCTCAACAGATACCAAACCTATCCAGGCAAAACACGACCAGAAAACACCAGCTCCTGTCCTTGAGTTTTTAAAAACCTACTGGCAGGGGCTGGAGCGGTGGCTCAGCGGTTTCGGCGCTTGCCTGGCAAGCACGAGGACCCAGGTTCAAACCCCAGCACCACGTACACAACTAAGTGTTGGAGCAACTAAGGCCATGTGAAAAACTAAATAAAGTTGTTTCCCTCTTTCTCTGTCTCTCTCACTTAAAAAAAAAAACCTACTGGCAAAAGTGTGAAAAGTTCTCTGGGTGGGGTAAGGGGATGATGAATCATTTTTTTACCAGGTTTTAGTAAACCATACCCCATGGCCTCTACAGTAAGTGGAGGGTGGCCCTATGGCAGGGACCCATCAGAGCAAGGCCTGAGACCCCCACCAGCGGCTGGAGGCTGCACAGAAGTCAGCATCAGGCAGGAGGGACGGAGAGGGTGGGAGGCTCAGTCCTGGCGCATCAGGAGGCAAAGTTTAAGATGCACAGAATGTCAGGTGAGCACTACAGATGAAGCCATCCCCTGCTGGGCCCATGGGTCCTACAGGGACATGAGAGTCAGCTGGGAGAGAAAGAGGGAACACACTTGAGGGCTGCTCAGACCCAGCACGACAGAGAAGTCACAGTGGGGAGAGGCAGGAGGCTCAGCAGTGTTGCAGGGGTGGGCCACGCGAGGCAGGGAGTGGTAGAAAATGTGTCTAGAGGTGGGAGCAGGAAGGGTCGGGTTAAAGGATTTGGACTTGTATGGGAAATGGAGATGACTGAAGGGTTCAAACGCAGGGACTCTAAGGTCAGAAATAAGTTTCAGAAAAATCACCCTGGCAGCAAGACTCCCATGAGTGCAACGGATCCAGGAAACGGATGCCAAGCCTGAAGTCAGGGGGCAAATAAAAGGAGACGAGGAAAGGACAAGAGAGCAATTGGGAAGGCTTCAAGTAATGAATCCCCCACTGATTGATGCCTGCTTCCCACACACGTCAGAGGACAGCCATCTGGTTGGACCAGACATTCTGTAACATCATCCCTCCACCTTTGCCCTCTGCCATTTTCAGTGAGTGGCTTTTTGTGGCCTCTACATGTGATCTTGCTCGGGTCACAAAATAGCTGCTGCACCTCCAGCCCTCATTTCAGGCAGGAAAGGGAGGTGAAAATCATTCTCGTAGCAAGGCTTTGACGTCTTAATTGGAACTGGATACCAAGCCTCATCTCACTGGCAAGGACTGTGTCATAAAGCCACCCATGGCTCCAAGGAAACCTAGAATAATGAGTGGTTTTAGGGAAGAACTTTAGTTCCCTGAACAAAATCAGAGTTCAGTTAGAAAGGAGGAGGGGATAAGGGCTGGGTGCACCCTCGGCAGTGGCTGAGAGGAAGAGTCCAGGGAACAGTTCAGGTTTAACAAACCTCACTTAGAGGTTCCTAAAGTTCGAGGTGCCGGTGGCATGAGAGAAGATACCCATTGCTGAAGATGGGCAGGAGCACCACCCTGAAGCCAAGACTTAGGTCATCAGCTCATAACGTAGGATGACCTTCCAGAAACTTCTCATTCCTGTCCAAGAGTCTGCTCTATGGAAACCAGGTGCTCTCTTGTTCTATCAAAATAAGAATGGAGTAACGCATCAGGCTTCAGAAGGAAGCACCCTGAGATGGTTGCTGTGTATGAACAATGACAAGGAAAAGCTGCGGCTCCTGCTTGCCCACCCCACACAGGTCACATGGGCAGGGCACACTGGAGATGTGACATAAATGCCTTGGGTTTACTGGCAGGGGGACAGCAGGGCCTTCTAAGTCTGCCCACTCTGGGGGTCAAGACTCCACGGCCATCTTTGACCTTGGCTGTCTGGGAGAAGGGAAATTTCCCATCTCTCCTTCCTCTTCCAGCAGCCCTGATCCTAATCTGTAATCAAGGGCCGTCAGGAAGGCAGCTTTCTTGCTCTTTGTTAATTATCCTTTTTAATTACTCTGAGAAGGGCCTTTCCTCTGCGGTTTGCTCTCCTGCATAATCAGAGTCAGGACCTGGAATCTGGTCAGCAGCAGCACCTGTCTCTGAAGGACCCACAGCGGTCCCTGCCCGTGGAGCCTCAGGGACCCAAGAGAGGCCTGGCAAAGCCACCATATTGACTGTCTTCCCTTTCCCTCAGCCATGGACACCCCAAAAGACTTCTTGAGGAGGCAGCTCTTCCTGAGGGAGAGAATTAGGCAGACTGTCATCAGGATCTGCCTCAGAACATTGGTCCCTTTTACCGGCTCTTCCGTGGGCCCTCCTTCCCACCCCTCTCCAAGAGGGCTCCCCTCATCTCTTCCCTGGCCTATCTCTCTTCTGAGCCCCAGGCTGCCCAGCAAGAGCTTGGACCCCCCAGGTTTCCCCAACTCGGTCAACCTCGTGTCCCAGGCTTGCCTGAGACAGGTCCTGGTACCCCAGCCCCTTGGAAGTCCTGTGTCTTAATCCATTTCCAGTTGCCATGACAAATATGTGGGACTAGGTGGTTGATAAAGAGGTTTATTTTGGCACTTGGCTCTGGAATCTGAAAGTCCAAGAGCACGTCACACTCAACACACACACACACTTGCTCACATACACAGCTGTTCACTGTTACGTCCAGTTGCGTTCCATGATTTCGTGCCCTTTCCAGAAGACACTGTGGAGTGGACATGGTGGGTGTGAGCTCCTAGAATCTATTGCCCTTCTTTTTGGAAGCCACACCCCAATTTTTTTCCTGGGATTTACCCCTCCCTTACCTGGCTGGCTCACCTGCCGCTCCAGACCCCACTTGTCCTGGGTCTGTCAGAGGTCCCACCTCCAGCCACAGCCATTGGTTCAGAACTGAGGACCTGACCCAGGTCAGTCAACGACACAAAGTCTTGCAGGAGGGCCTGAGAAGGAAGTGTGCCAGCCCAAAGATGAAGCTGACACCAGAGGACAGGGAACAAGAGTATCACGGAAGGCCCGAGGGGCCCACGCACCCAGACACCAGGGTGCCCAGCAAGGCTTCAGAGAGAATGAGCCCAGTGTTTGGCCTCCTTTCACAACATCCCTTCTGGAAGCCTGGTTTTGGGGGGTGGGCATGGATACTTAAATTCCTGTACGGGGACGAGGGGAGTGTGGCAAAGGACTCCAGGCCAGAGAAACCAAAAAGCAACACCAACATAGTTACCAAATCCAACCAGGGAACCAAGAGGCCACACAGTGTCCCAGCCACCGCGGGTTACCTTGGGAGCTGGCAGTAGGGCAAAAGGACCAGGGGCAGTTCCCTGAGCTGGAATGGAGATTTCTGAGACACTCCAGGGGCACTTTGTACAAAGCCCATGGCTTTGAGCACAGGGTTGGTTGGGCCACTCGCACTGATAAGATGAGCATGTTCTATACATATAGTTTTCAAGTACTGGGAATCCAGGCCTTCACATATGCCAGGCAAGCACTCTACCAAGCCACACTCTAAGGTATGTATGATTCAAGCTGCCAAGTCCCATGACCCAAAATCCCGTTTCCTGTCAGCAACTTGGCCCATAACATATTCAGAAGTAATAAGTAAGTAAATCAATTTTCTAAAGATATTCACAGATTCCAAGAGAGGCCCACACCTGCCAGGAAACCATGTGACTGTCTCCACATGGGCCCTATCCCTCCCTCGGGCACCTGAACTAGTGCAGACCCCCCAGGACACCCACATACAAGTGACCCACCTGCCTAGGCCTTGCTCCATCCAATCCCAGCTCCACACCTTCACCATTTACCCGCCACTCTCCTGGCTCCTGGAGGCTGAAGGGGAGCCAGAGAAGAGGACTGCCCAAGATGAGCCTCCTTCCAAACCCCTACCCTGGCCTCCACAGGCACAGAGTCTGCAAGAGCCCAGCCTCACTGTGGATCCCAGAACCCACCTGGCCTGCCCCTTGTGAAAGCCTGGAACCTTGCCAGGGACCAGGCCTCCTTGGCCACCCATCAACCCAAATCAAGCCTCCAGGACACTGCATGTCCAGGGGCCAGGTGTGAAAACAGGCTCACACCCTCATCTGCCTTTTGGTCAGCTCCTCCATTCGATCCTGGCCCTGGCTTGGTTCCCTACCCAGACCTTCAGCAACCAGACCTCTTGTTCAGGTTACCTGACTCTAACAGGAACCTAGACACCCCAGCTGTCCAACACACAGCCCCGCTGAAGCTCCAGGGAGGGATGCGTGTAGGCCTCACACCCTGGCTGCTTGTTCTGGGAGCTGACTCTGGAGACCCACCTGCTCCCATGAGGAGTTCCCTGCAGCCCCAACCACGGGGTACAGAGCAGGACCTTCCCTGCCAAATTACCCCAACCGCAAGGGTCAGAACCCCCTTGAGGGTCAGGGGCAACAGTCAAAGTCACCACCTGACGTATCTGTGAGTCTCATATTGCAGTAAACCTAATGCAAATGCCTTCTCCTAGATAATGTTTCAAATTAGTATGTTTTAAATTTTCACACTGAAATAGAGTGAAGTCTCCTCGTGTTGCCACTCTGGCTGCATACCCTCCATACAGCCCAGGGCACACACATCCCAGATCCAGAAGCAGTAGGACTGGCACCAAACCCAGCTCCACCAAGGGAAAAAAAAAAACTGTCAATGTGGAAAGAGTGAAAACACAGGGAGAGGAGGAGGCAGGGAGGAGGGGGGAAAAAAGCGTTCACAGGAAGGGTATCTAGAATGAGCATTCCGTTTCCTGCTGCTGTAACTTTTATTGCTCATGGAAGTTATGGATAGCGGAGTCAGCACTGTCACCTGCAAGACAAGTCAGGGCCAACAGCAAGGACACTCCTGCCACTTAAAGCAAAGTCCAGAGATTTCACTCTAAAACAAAGCTCTGATTCTCACATCTCTACCATTGGTTTTCACGACCAGTGCAGATTATGTGGAGGCTGGTCCAGGCTGGGTCCTGGGCCCAGGAGCACAGGCCCCTCGGCTCCTGGGGAGGCCAGGCCACCCTTGTGTGTCCTGGGCTGCTCAGACCAGCCCACACCACTGATGGAGCTGGGGCTGCACTCGAAAGGTGAAGCTGCACCGGCCAAGAATGCCCTTGACCCAGGCCGTCCCCATTCACCAGCAGGTCACCCAGCCTCCTTGGGTCTCGGTTTTCTCATCTACGGACTCCTGGAGTCCTGTACAGATGATAGGGTGGGGCGGGGGCAAAATAAACACACACACACTTTTCTGAGTGTTTTTGTCAGGTTTTCTTGTTTGTTTGTTTCATTTTGTTTGAACACTAAGGTTTATTTTCAAACAGCACACAGATGGTCTGCGGGGCAGGGCCAGGTGGGGCTGGTGTCTGCACCCACCCACAGCAGCTGCCAGGTAAAGAAGACCCTTGCCCAGGTGGCGCGGCTGAAGCTTCAGGCAAGCGTGGCGGTGGCTTGGCGGCCCCCAGCCCACTCTTCAGCCGGGCACACATGCAGGCACAGATGGGGGGCGCCAGGAACTCAACTAGGGACCACAGCAGCTTCAGAAACACTGGCGAATTCCACCAGACTGGCCAGGATCAGGCTTTTTGGAGAACAACCTAGTCTTGGGAGAATACCTTTCAGCTTAGGTATCTCCTTTCTCGATTTCCCTTTGCTTTTCAAAGGTTTAAAACCAAAAACGGAAAAGAGAAAAAAAAAAACACACATTTTTTTTGGGGGGGGGGAGATGTTCTTCACATGCCCGTAGGGCTGCAGGGGCTCCATCATCACTGCACTCGTTCCGTGAAGTTCTCGGGGAAGACACCTCGGCACTTTTCCAATTCCTTGTGCTGGTTCCAGTCACTCTCCTTCACACCCATGAGCCAGCCTTCATCCTGGGGCAAGAAGAGCACCCAGATCACACAGGGATGGGGGCCAGAGGGCACAGAACCGAACAGAGCCCTGCTGGGATCTGCTGGCAAGATGGCCCTCCTCTGCTCTTCTTTATCTCTCAGCCTGCCAAGCCCACCTTGAAAACACCTCCTGATATCCATTGAGACCCATACCCACCTCACAGCCTGTCCTCAGCAGGTAGGGTTAGGGTTAGGATTAAAACTAAGGCAGGTTTGGGTGAGTAGCTCTCACCTGAACAGCAACCTGGCTACTGCACTGATCTAAACCTGTCTGAACAACACCCTCAATCCCAGGCCCAGGGCTTCCCACCATCCAGTGTCCTTCCAGGCTTCAGATTTCTCTATGCAACACTGGAAAGCCAGTTAAACACTTCTAAAAAGTCCATCAAGCCTTTCACTTCCAACTTGTGCTTTGTTTCAAGACTGACCCCCTAGTCAGGGTCTCCCGCCCAGGGCGTACCCTGGAACTGAGTCGACAGTACACTCCTGGCCATGGCTGGCCCTGCAGCTGGACTATGCCTGGGAACTTCCTGGATCCTTGTGATTTACACACGTCCTGGACAAAACTTTCCTGTGGTTTGGGGGCCAGGATTCTCCTTGAAATCCCACCCAGTCAGGCATCCTCGAGAGAGCAACGGAGATCTGGGGGCTTAGGAGAATCAGTGGGTTCAGTCCCAGGCCCTCTGTGCACGGTCAGCAGGTGCTCAGTGCCAGCTAAGGGCAAAAGCCACGTGTCCCATGGCTTGCCTACACCAACAGTGAAGCCCTTCTGAGAGCCCTTGGCCACCTGAGCAAATCAGCTGGCCCAAAACTAGGAGGGCTGCACTTAGGGCCAGCGTAGGGACTTTTCTTTGAGAGGAACTAATACGGAGAAGCTGCAGGAGCAGAGCGTCTGGAATGAAAGCCAGCTGTGGACACAGCCGAGAAGCGGTGGTCCTGCCCACAAAGCAGAGGCAGGGTGGACATGAGCCCAGAAAGAGGCCTGTGCTCAGTCACTGCTCATCTGCTGAAGAGTGGACACCTGCAGGCAGGGACTCCGGTCAAGAGAGACCTTGTTTGGGGAGGAAAGCAGACCTGAGGGCAAGAGTAGGGTAGAAGAGAGGAAGAAACAAACTCCTCTGAGCAGAGAGCTGACAGAGACTAAGGAAAGGCAGAAGAGGAAGAAGCAGAGGCTGAAGAAAGAGGACACAGGGGAGCCGAAAGATGGGGAAAGGCAGGAGCAGGTGCAGGGAGAGAGGAGGCCAGTGCCAGAGGGACCAAGGGAAGAGAGGAAGGGGAGAGGACAGAGAAGGAAACAGGGATGACAGAAGAGAAAGGGGATTTAGGGAAAGGGGAGGCCAGGACCACAAAACAGCGGGCCTCTGCTGCCCCCTGCTGGCCATTTCCGTCACCGCAGCCCGGCAGCCGGGGAGTTCGGGAGGCTGCATCCGCTCACCTGCTCCTCCGGGTTCTGAAAAGGGATCACCAGCACCACGTCGCCAGCCTTCAATTGCAGCTCGTCTGTGTCCGTGGCCGTGTAGTCGTGCTGGGCCTGCACCTGTAGAGGTCGGTTGAGCGTGTCAGCGTCCTGTGCTCCCCTTCCAACCCCGCACAGGGCCGAAGGCTTTGTAATGGGGACCGGTGTACAACGGTGATGTGGGGCTCAGAGGCCACCTAGCGGGTAGAAGTGGCATAGCAGGGATAATAGGACAGCAAATCTGAGCCGCCTTGGGCTTGGCTGTAAAAAAGGACCACCCCACTCCATGGCATGGTAGGACAGTGGCTGCAGGGTCTGGTAGCCTAGGCTCACCTTGAACATGAAGCCCGGAGGCAGGTCCAAGCGCCCCGCCCCGCCGCTGCCTTCCACGGTGCCATTCACAGTTGCTGAGAATGTTTCCACCACCACAGCCGGAAGAGAGCTCTGGGAACAGGAGACAGGTTACCTAGGATGGTCAGCAGTGTAGAGAGGACAAGGACCACCAGGGAGGGAAGGAGAGGTGTCTGTGCCTGATGCCAAACCAGCCTGCCGCCAAGCTCCTCAACAGGAACCGCAGCCTACGGGGCAAGTAGCACAGGGGAGCTGCGGGCAGGCAGGTGGACGGACAGACAGAGCAGGGAAGAAAAGCAGGGCTTTGGTCCCTGGCGTCTTACGGAGGCTGCTTCACTTGCCGCCGTCTCCCCAGGCTCCTGGGCTCCAGATGCAGGTTGGGTCCCACCTGCCTCCTCCGAGGCCTCTGCTGGCTGCAACATAAATGCCAGCAAAGGGTCAGACACAGGACAGGATGCTGCAACCAGGACGCAGGAAACAGGCCGCAGGAAGACAGCACCTGAGTGGCAAGGCCAGGGACATTGGCCTGGCTGGTCTCCAAGTCTAGAACTGGCCAGGACCTTGAACAATCCAGGAGCCCCTGCAGAACAGGCAGGCCCCAAACACAGGAGGACACTGAAGAGAAGGTGCTGGCAGGCACAGAAACACCAAGTGACATGCATGGAGAAGCCTAGTCTCCAGGCCATGCCTGGCGCATGTACCTGTTCCCACCCAAACAGCTCAGGACAGGCAGAGGCAGCCCTTCCCCAGCCCTGGATGCTGCACCACCCTCAGGGATGCCCAAGGCACTGCAACTGGGCTGACCTGGGCCAACACAGAGTCAGACACTTCCTAGTCCTAGAACCAAGTTCCTCAACCTCCCTTAACCTCCACTTCCTCATCTGGAAAAGGGGGAAGTGTCTGGCTGACGAGATCATAATGAAGACTAAGTGAGAAAATTCTGGAAAGTGCCCGACATAAACTGGTAGGCGCTCCAAAATGGTCCTCCCTCCCCACTCAGAGGGGAAGCAGCACTGAGGTGGATGCCTGGGAAGGGGCAGATGTGACCCCAGCCATGTACACCCATGCCCCCTAGTTACTCTGTCCTGGGGCTTCCTGGCTCAGGTCACCATCGTCACCCTCAGGCCCATGGTGGCCTGGTCCATCCTGCACCCCCTCCTCTGGCCTCTTCATCCATGCTTTACCCCAGAGATGGGGAAAAGCTGGACAGAAGGGTGGGAATGGGCAGGCACTTACTTGGGCAGACCCCAGCTCGGCTGTCTGGCTGGGCCAGGCCACAGCAAATGTGCCCTCAGCGGCACTGGGTTCCCCGGAAGGCAGGCTGCCAGCTGGACTCTCTGTGGGCTAGTGACAGGCCACCAGGAGAGAATGGGGCAGGCGGGGAAAGGAGGAGCAGGGAGGCCAGGTGGGAAAAATGTTGGGCAGGGGCACGAGACAAGAAAAGATTGTCATGAGTGGCCAGTGTTGGCAGGGGAGTATGGGTGCCTAAGGCCAGCAGTCATGCCAGAGCTCAGAGGGTGCCTCTCTCACTTTATTTAGGCCACCACCGCAGCAACAGTCAGGTGGGATGATAAGTTCAGCATCCACAGATATCCACGCACCAAACGGGCCCTTCCGTTCACACCAGGTGCGCTTTCTCTGGCTGCATGAAACGCTCTGATGAAATTCCCAGGAGCAGCACTGGGGTGTGTACCCTCAGAGCACCTACGTGCCACATCCACCAGCTCTGCCAGTGTCAGGAGGTCTCAGGGACCAAGACCAGTCATGGGACACATTCCAAGCCCTCCCTTGACCTCATCATGCTGAGCTATAAGCTGAAGGTGGTGCCTGTCCGGAGTGAGCTGGCCTTGCATCTGCCCACAGACTCTGCTCTCAGAAAGCACCAGCCCTGCCCAACCTTGCCCATCTCCCTCAAACCATCCTCCGTCCCTCCCTCCCTCCTCCACCGAATGGCTCCCTGTGCATCCCATCGCTATCAATAAGAGCCCTCCACCCCATGGTCTCCTGCCTCATAGATCTCTTCCCACCAGGAAACCAGTCCATCTTGGATGACCACCTGGCTCCCTGTCCACAGGTAAACACTCACAGGCCCTGAGAATTGTTCTACATCATGGAGAACCTCATCTAATTAAACTAAGGAGAACTTTCCTGCAGAGATGACCAGGAGAAGCAGCCTCAGTGGGCTCCCTGTGTGTATAAGCACAAGTCTGTGTGTGCATGAGTATGCCCGGTATGTGCACCTGTGAACAGGCCGGGTGGAGGAGGGGGTGAGTGGGCCTAGGCACACACAGAGAAGCAGCTCCCCTAAGGGGCCGGGTGCGGAGCAAACACAGCTTACCTCCCAGAGGTCCCACGGAATTGGCTGAGCGCAGCAGTGTGGGGAGAAGGACAGAGTTAGCACAGAGTTAGAGACAGGGGACAGCAAGCGGCCCACCGCGACCCCCACCCCAGGGCCCTCGGGTACAACAGGCACAGGGGTGGCACAGAGCTGGGCTCTGTGGTCTGCAGATGAGCAAGTCCTAGACACCTCTCAGGAGCTGCCAGACCCCAGGAAAGGCAGAGTGCTGAGATGAACCGGAAGTTGCAGGAAGTATTTAGCAACCCTCTTCTGAGGGTAGTCCGATGGCTAGCTGGGTCGGTTTTCTGCCCTACACGTAAAGGAGTGACAAAGACTGGGGATCAGGAAGCCAGGTGAAGGGCAGGGCAGTGGGTGGGAAGAGGGCCTGGAGATCTGGGACCCCCCCAAAGGCTTGGGCCTACATGGCCACATAGCATGTGGGAAACATGAGCCCAGGGCCCTGGAGGCTGGTGAGCCTGCGGGCAGTAGTGGGCACAACCAACCTGACCAGAGGGCGTGGGCGCCTTCACAGGGCTTGCCACGGGTGGGAGAGGGTCAAAGTCCAGGTCCAGCAGACTGGCCTGCTCTGAGAAAGGCCCCGGAACCTCAAACTTGGCATCAGCAGCAGCAGAAGAAGGAGGTAGTTAGTGGCAGGCTGAGAACCCTCACCTCAGGCGCACACAGCAGGTGAAAGCAGACACACATCCCAGACTCTGGCCACCCACCTCACATGCACACACACACATTAAGGAGCACTGTCCATGGCCAAAGCTCCTGGCACAGGCTCCCCTCACACAAGCACAACACCTAGTGTGCGGCACTAGACATCCAGCAGCAGACCCGCCATGGGCCCACCTGTTCCCATCTCCATCAGGATGCTCCTGAGCTCCACCTCTCCCTTCAAAAGCTCCACCCAATACAAAGAGCAGCCCCAGGCCACAGCCCAGCTAGACAAGACCACCCTCAGTCTCCCCATGCAGGAAGCCCCAGGATTAGGGGTCTTATGCCAGCCTTCCCTGGGTACCCTGGTCAAGTCACCCTTTGTGTCATCCACCAGCCAGCTGCAGAGATGGAGAAAGGGCTGAGCCAGCCCTCATGGACTCTGAGTCCAACATTCAGAGTATGGCCCCCAGTTCTAGGGGTTTCAGATACACCAGGGAAACCTGCATTAAAGCTACAGACTCTACCCCTCCAGCCGCCCCAATCCCTGTTCAGCAGGCCCAGAAAATCCAGAGTACAAGCACAGCCCTACAGGGAGAAGCCCCATGGTACACTAGGCCACACCACCACAGGAGGAAGAGTCTTCCCAGAGCCCCCAGAGGAGGACCCTTGGGTGGCAGAACTAATGAATGACTCTGAAGAGCCCCATGAGGTTGGTAGGGTGGCTGGTAATCCACCAGCACTCGGGGCCCAGCCGCTTAAGGAGGGGCTTGCAGGGCTGCAGCCTTCATCACCCCATGTGGGGTTTCCTTCCTTGAGGACTGGTGAACACATTGTCTAGGTCCAAAAGAGGGAAGTGGCTAGGGATCTGCCCCTCCTCCACCCTCATGCAGTGCTGGGTGGGTCCCCAGCCCCACAAGCCCAGGCCAGTCAACTTCCCGGCGCCAGTCACTCCTGACAGCCACCCAGCACTGGGAGGGAGTGCCCCCCAGGCCTGTGTCTGCCCCTGAGCCTCCATCAAGGACCTGAGACCTGAGGTACAGGCAGTGACTCACCAGAGAGGCCTCCACAGTCCTGAGAACACTCACAGCCAGCTGTCCCCCAGCATCAGGACTTCTAAGTCAACCATGCAGTCAGGGAGCAGGCCCAGTAGACCAAATCCCCAGAACCAGGGAACTGCAGGCCTGCACCCAGCAACTGACTCTCCCTGGGCCAGCCCTGTCTGAAGGGCTGAGTTGGTGAGGTCGCTACTGCATCTCAAGCCCAGTCATCTCTAAGGACTGAGGGCTCAGGACACTGACATGCACAGACTCCAGGTGCCTCCCACCTGCAGGAGGCCTGCGTCTCTCTCCTAGCAGTCCCCCACCCTGATCCTTCAATACCCTCACAGCCTTCTCAGATTAGTCAGCGAAGTCCAGACAGCAACTGCCCAGGTTCTCCCAGAGGATGGTCATCAGCCAGAGCACGGATTCGTGTTGCCGCTCTGCTCCTGGCAGCTGAGCCCCCTCATCATGCATGACTAAGACTCCTCCCTTGCAGGGACACAGGCTACCCACCACATCACAGCAGAGAAGCCCTGGTGGCACCTACATCAGGGATGGGGACAAACCTGCCCCTGCCCCATGCAGCAATACCCAAGGTGGACAGTTGTCCCATCCCTGACTAGACTGGGCAGCCCTACTTCCCTGGAGAAGGGAGGATGGCAACGGACACATGCAGGCACATGGGGAGACAGAGACACTTGGAGTCATAGCCTGAGTCTGGGCCATCTCTGGCCACCTCCTGGCCAGGCTCCCCTGCCCTGTCCTTGCACAGGGCTTCTAGACACACTGTAAGTCAGGCCTACAGGTTCCTCACATATTAAGTGGGAGAAATGCCCCCTCCTAAAGGGTATTTGAAACCCAAAGAAGCAGTTGGCCCTTCCTGGTCAGGACTTGCTAGCTCTCAGGTCATCTATCTCTCGC
Organism: Aplodontia rufa; assembly: GCA_004027875.1. Lineage (NCBI taxonomy): Eukaryota > Metazoa > Chordata > Mammalia > Rodentia > Aplodontiidae > Aplodontia > Aplodontia rufa. The sequence goes on along the minus strand of PVKS010007271.1, from coordinate 57,030 downwards.
CTGAAAACATGCCGTCATGCATGTCCAGGACCCCTGAACGCAGTCACACTCAGGCAGGAAAGGAGGTCCCCCCAGCAGCAGGTTGCCCTGAAGGTCAGCAGCCCCATTGCCCCACTGCTATTCCTACTCCCTGGTGCTCCTTCCCACAGAGGTGGCGGACTTGTATGCCTCCTGGCCCTCGGTCATCACATCATAAGCTATCTGCCAGGCTTGGGTTTAAAGTCCCTTGGTGCCCACCTGGAACCACTTTCACAGATTCCAACTGCCCCTCCCCATGCTCATGCCCCTGACCTTGACTCTCACTTCCAATCCTCTGGGCTTATGCAAAGGAGCCTGCTCAAGGCAGAGCCTAGAGACCCCGGGGCAGGGCCACAGGCAGGGCCCAAGAAACCCCACAACTATGCGGCCAAGTCCTCCACGTTCAGATCTAACCACTTCCACCAAAGGCGAGGCTGTGGAGAAGGGAAGCTGGGAGGCCCAGGGATAATGTGTCAGCCCAGTCTGCTGCTAGAGAGGTGCTTCCACCATGCGTGCACCTCGCTGCTACGCCCTCCTCTTGTCTGTACGTGCATGGGCACTATATGCCACTTAGGGCAGTTTCAAGCAGCAGCCCTGGGACCTGAAGCCTCTATGCCAGGGCCACTCCAGAGTGTCCAAATGATCTGGTCAGCTACTCCCACCGCCACCTACCTGCATCATTCTAGCTGCAGTGAGCCCACCTCATCTTCCTGGCCTCTCTGCTCTCTCTGCCTAAGGGATTGTCTCTGTGACTAGTGACCTTTGCTCCAGCAAGCCTTCCCTGGCTGCCCCAAGTCTTCCACACTCCCCAGTATGGCATCAAGCACCGTGAAGCCATCACCAGAGGCGAGGACAGCTTGAACCTCGTATCCCTGCATTTGGTCACAGAACATGCACAGAAATGGATGATGGATGATGGATGATGATGGAGGAATGATGGAGGATAGGAGGGGTGGGCGAATGAAAGACGGAGGCTCAGGCCACGGCCAGATTCCTGGCTCTGGAGACAGAAGCACAGGACACGGAATGGAGGGTGAAGATCATGCACGCTCCCAGAGAGCGAGAGCAGGGGAGAAGACTTGGCCGCGGCGGCTGCGGCTGACCTGGGAGGGGGTGGTCACGCTGATCTCAGGGACAAACGTGTCATCAAACAGGCTGAGGATCTGTTCCTGCTTGATCTCCTTGGACGGGGTGTGTTTGGGGGGCGGAGGGACTGGTGGACCTTTCCGGAGCTGCGGGTCCGCAGGCGAGGGGGCAGCGCAGGAGGCAGAGCAGAGCGTGGGGGTCCGGGGGAGACAGAGACAAAGCCACGGTTAGTCACACCCCAAGCCATGGCCCCATCCAAGCAACTGGGGAAAACAAGGCAAATGAAGAGTTACTGCCCCGAGACCCAGACACCAGGATTGCAGGCCACCACTAGGAGGGAGACCAAACAGGAGGTCCAGAAATGCTGTGCAGAAGGAAAAAGAAGAGGGAGGAGAGTGAAAGAGGAAGCAAAGGAGAGGGAAAAAGAAGATAAGAGGGACCATTCAGGTCCCCCGGGACTACTGGGTGACAGTGTGGCTCTTACCCATCATGGAGAGAGCTTATATCACCCTGCCTGCCTCTGCCCTCCCATGGTCCACTCCTCATGTCTCTGGGCCCAGGGCTTCCCAGACAGATCCCCAGCTCAGCCTCAGTCTGTCCCTAGAGAAGCCAACTTGGAGCCAGGCCACACAGGGGCCATATACCTGCCCACCAGGTGAGGGAACTCATGCAGGCCCCACGAACCCCAAGCCTGGACTTCCTTCTTTGTTGAACACCAGTGCTAACAATCTCCACTGTCCAGGGCAGCTGGGAGGATTCAATGAATGAAAATATAGAAAGCATGGGCACAGTGTCCAGCCCAGAGGAAGTGCTATTCAGGCGAGGACACCTGCCCCTATGCTTAGTACTGTTGTCCTAACTGCCAATTAACAGGAAACAGCATACAACAGAGAAGGTTCTTCCCTTTAACCCCACTTGACCCCCAGCTCCCACGCTCTGCAGGAACCTGCAGGTTGGTAGGGCAGGGTGGGGGTGAAGACAGAAAAGTCCAGAAGCCCCGGGCCTCTCCCACTGGGCCTCCCAGCTCCCCACTGAGCCCTTCCTTCTTTCTGTCCCTAGTGGGGCTCCTCCCTCAACCCTCTGCCAGCGAGAGAAGAGAACCATTTCTGAGACTCTGGAGGCTGAGGAAAGGAAAAGGGAGAGAAAGTCAAGGAGCCAAAATGCCAAAAAGCAGGGGAGAAAGGGAAGGGATATGTGGGGACACCGGGGAAGGGACAAACAGTCACTGACCTGAGGTGGACCAGGGCCAATGGGTCAGCCTGGGCTGGGTGGGGCCCAAGGAGAACAAGGCCCAGGCCCAGGGCCCTACTGGGCAAAGCCTCTGGCTCCAAACCTGTCCAGGTCCAGGCAAAAGGTAGAGGAAGAGAAGGGAGAGGGGAAGACAGCAACGTAGGAAGAAGAGAAAGGAGGGAAGGGGACAACCACTGAGACAACATGCCTACCTGAGATGGGGACTTGGGGATGGAAGCCCCAGGTGTGGCCCCGCTGGCTGGCTCTGGCTCATGGTTCACTCTGATCTCAGGGGTGGCGGCAGGGGAGCCATCTGGTGGAGGCGAAGGGCTCTTGTTCCCTTTGGCTGGGGCATTGTCACTATGGAGGCAGGATAAGAAAGGAGGCCAATGTAGGGAGGCCACAGCAAGAGGGGATGAGCAGAGGTGGAGAGGTGTGTACACATGTGTAGCCTAAGGATGCTCGTGGAGAACCTATGTGTGCACATGTGTGTCTGTCCCCGTGGATCCACACATGGAAGTGTGTGTACACGTGGGCCTGCATGGCCCTGTGAATCCATGTGCATGTGTATATGAGTGCTTGTGTGACTCCATGGATCCACATGTGTGTACACATGCCTTCCTGTCCCCAAGCTGCATGTGTGTGTGTACGTGTGTGCCCATGTATGAGAATATGAAGTCATGTGTGTCTTTGAGAATGGGTGGTAAGGAAAGGTCCTGGGCATGCACCTGCAGGAGTTACAGTGGGGACCTGCCTTGGAGGCAGAGGCTGCACCAGCCAGGTCTCCCGACTGGAGGTTCATGATCCCTGGGGACACAGAAGGTCCCTGGAACTGCCTGCCACCCCACAGATCTCACTGGGCTCTACACTGGCCTATGCTGATGGTGCCCAAGTTCCACAAGCAAGCCAGACATCCCAGAGGCAAAGTGAGTCTTCCTACATTATACAGCAGCATCTCCATTTGAGGGTCAGCGGTCCCCTCCCCAGCCTGCCCCACAGGCTGCCCATCTCCACCCACCCCAGACCACCATGACACCCTCACTCTCCCCCGACTTCCAATCCCACAATCCCTTCAGCCCAGTGTGCCTCCCATCACTCCCTGGAGAAGCACTGGAAGCCACTGGAGGCGGAGTGAATGGATGGCATGACCTCACCGCAGAGGTGCAGATGGCTCAGGAGGGAGGGCAAGGTCCTGGGCTGTAGTGTCCACATGGTAACACAAGGGGGCAGAGGCGTGCACTGCAGTCATTGAATGTGAAGGGACAGGGGATAAAATTCTCTATCTATACTTGCATAAGGATGTTCTAAAACAGCACCGTCCAATACAGTATCCACCAGCCATAGGTGATTATTTAATTTAAATTAATTAGCACTGCAAGCTCAGATTTTCTGTCACTCTGGCCACATTTCAAGTGCTCACTGTGCTGGCCAGTGCAGGTCTACAAAGATATAACAGAAACTCATGACCAAGTCACCTGGGGGTTGAGGGCAGGTTGGGGATGCTGAGGGACCTTGCTGGTACTGTGTTGTCTGTTTGAATTTGTTTTGTGGAAATGTATTTGCCTCCTTAAGGAATAAATATCAGCATGAAATATAGCATACATGTGTAATCTAAAAGGGGGGTGCTTCAGTATCCCCCCTCCTGAGCCTTCCCAGGCCTCCCCATTGCTACCCTTTCCACGTGTGAGTGCTCAGGTGGCCAGGGCCACAGCCTGGGACACTCAGCATGCTAGGGAGCACTGCTGTGCTGAGCCACATCCTCAGTTGCCAGCCTTCACCCTCTCCTTCCTTCGGATGGCTCCCTCAGTCCTCCGTCCCCTCCCAACACACGCCCGGCTCAGCCCAGTCCCCTGAGGCACCACCGCAAACGGGGCAGGTTAGGGGTTAGTGGCGCCCTCGCAGCAGGGCGCAAGGCGCATGCACGGTGTGGCCAGGTGCTGGCTCGGAGGCCCCTGGCACAGCACTGGCTGCCAGTACCTGTTTTTCTTTCTGCGCAGCCGGGAGAACAGTTTAGTTTTCTTTCTGTGGGGGCGAATGGGACGTGGAAGCCTTCATTTTGGGGAAATGCCAGATGCAGTGGGAGGCCCTGTCTTCTGCCCTCTTCACCAATCTTTCCACTCAGAGGAGGGTGAAGGGGCAAAACCTCCCCTGACCTCCCATTCAGAAGCCTGGGCAGTCCGTGGGCCTGCTGCCAGCCCTGGTGCCCCGGTCAAACTTAGCACCGCTGGTGGGGCCTGGTGAGCTGCAGGAGGCTGGCCAGCAGACATGCCCTAGCCTTTGGGCCCAGAAGACAGGAGCTCCAGGTGAGCCCAGAGTGCCAGGAAGAGGTCAGAGGTCACCTGACGAAGACAGGCTGCACCATGGGCCACGTGGGTAGAAAGCCGGGTCATGGGCCTTCACTTTCCTCCCTCCAGCTCATACGCCTTTCCCAAGGAGGCTGCTTGCAGGACAGCCACACTCATCACCCCTCACCCATCTTGGGTGCACCCCCCATCCCTCCATGGCTGGCAGGTATCCCTGCCCAGTGACCTCAGCTCCATCTCTTGTCCTTTATCTCACCGCTCCCCCACCGTCCGCACCTCTCACACCTCTTGCACCTCTCGTGCTGCCCCAGGGCCCTTTCTCCATCAGGGAAGAGGAGGGGAAACACTTTCTCTGAACACCTCCCTAGTTCTAGGAGGTGCACCCCCTCACCCGTGAAGCACATGCCATCACCCTGCTCTACAGACACAGAAAGTAAGGCTCACCGGAGCTCTCTGCAGCCTGATGTGACATGTGCGTGGGTGTACACACACACACACACACACACACTCATACACACTCTCATAAGTCTCTCACACTCATACTCACATGCACTCGTATACACTTGCACGCTTACACCCATTCACACGCCCACACTCCCACTCATATACACACACTCACATGCACCCATATACACTCACACAAACTCACATTCATTCTCAAACACACTCACATGTACTCACGTTCACTCACACACTCATACATTCTTAAACACTCACTCTCACACAGTCCCACCAGCACACGCTGTGTATACTTTTGTACACACGTGCACTCTCATACACACTCAGATACATTCTGCACTTTCTCTCACACACACACCCAGGAAGGAAGGGAAATTACACCTTCTGTTGTTTCCCCACCTCAGCCAAAGACGCAGAACATTCCCCTCCCACGGTGGTCTCCCTTAGGAAATGGGGACCACCTGGGCTCCTGGCCCACTGAGGGGCCTGTGGAGGACAGAGAGGAGCCTGTGTGGAGTGTGGCATGCCAGCATCCAGGTGGGCTCCAGGCTTTCACAGGTTACGGGGGAAGGCGGCAACACTGCCCTACTCTGGAGTTGGGCTCACTCTCCGAAGCTGCCTCCCCAGGAGCCACTCAGTCCTGTCCCCCAAAGCTGAGCAGGGGCTCCTCCAGCACTCTCACGGCTCCTTCTCCACCAATGAGGTGGGGGCCACAGGCTCAGGGACCTGCAGCCTCAAGGGGTGCTCCTTCCTCCTGGAACCCAACTCGGGGAGCAGCTGACCTTCCTTCACCTGCTGCCCTGTCCCAAAGAGGCCAGGCTAGGAAGGTTCTCGGAGCCCCAGAGTCAAAAACCCAGGGGACTAGGATAGGCACCTCAGGATCACAGGAAGGAGTCTGCCCTGCTGAGCAGGGAAGCGTGTGCAAGAACGTCCCCAGCCACCACCTCCCCTCCTGCGCACACACCTGGGCTGGGCCTTGACCGTGAAGGTGTTGCTCCCGTACTGCTTCTCCAAACTGACCAGTACATCGTTGAGGTTCTGGTTGAGCTGTGGGAGGGAAAATGAGCAGGCGGGGGCCTCCAAGGTCCCTTTGTAGCCACGCCTTCCCCAAACCACCTGTTTCTCCCTCTCCCAGTCCCTGACCCTGCCAGGAGCAAGCTCCTCTGTCCCTATCAGTGAGAGCTGGGAACCTGCACGCCAAACCCAGAAAAACCAAGGGGGGAAAGAAAAAAGGGAAATGGACTTGTTACTAACAGCTATTATTTCTGGGTATCATCTTTTCTCTTCTTGCTACTTATATGGATGCCCTAAAAGTCTACATAAAATGGACTTTTCTAAATTTTATTTTGTTTGTTTGTTTGATTTTTGTTTTTGCAGTCACTGTTTAACCGAATTGTTAAGGTCATTTTTCCAAGATGCTTTTGGACAAATTATCATTGCCAGAAATTTTACCAAAAGCACAGGCAAGAAAGGAAGATTATCCCATGTATGTTGAGGTTCTCATTACTGAAATTTCCCTCTTTGCTTTGGCCACTAGGAAGCTCAGAGCTGAATTTGTCTCCCACTTATAAACAATTCCACCTTGAGGAATATATTTCCAAGAACTAACTTTATATAGAAAGATTTCCTTGCCTAAAACGCCTCTCTTTGTTTTTTAAACTTTTAATAAGTTGTCTCAAATCCTTGAGGGGAAGAAGGAAAATAGGAAGTAAGGAGAGGCCCTAAAAGGCAAGAAACCCTACTAAGGATTTTAAGTCAGGAAAGATCCCAAGTTGGCTTTTCCTCCTCTGGCCCTGGGCCTATAGTCTACCATCATCACTCATTCCTCTGGACCCAAGAGACAAAGTCAGACCCACCCACTGCATGGAGCAGGGAGATTGCCAACACTGGGTCTTCCAACTGCAAAGTTAAATAGCTTTGCGCTGTGTCAGTAAGTTAAAATGAAAATAACACAATGAAGGAATATAAGTTGGTCAGATCTCTTCTCCCATATGGCAGCTAAAGCAGACCTATTTCAATGTCTCCATTTGAGAAAATCCTAGTAACTTTTTTATTCTTTCCCTACAAATTGGGAAACCACCACCATTTTCTAACACTAAGCTCCACTGGCCAATGTGGCCTGAAAACATGTTTATAGTTCGAGGGTAGCTGGTCCATGTTCTCCCAGGCAAGGAGAGTAGGACTGGGAGTGGAGAATGGCCAGAGCTGGATCCAAGATCTGGCTCACAGTCTCTGCAGTGGAGGGAGCCCCTTGAAGGCAGGCACTAGTCAGTTCCTCCCCATGGCCCAGATTGGGTACTGCGGTCACATGGTCAGACCAGGACGGAGCATGGTACCGAGGCCCTGAGGCCCACAGGGGTCCCCAGGGCCTTACTTTGCTCATCTCCTTGTGGAAGTTCTCCTCCAGGCCTGCGATGCTCTGAAACGTGTTGACATAGAAACCTACACGGCTGCGGAGGTATGAAGAACAAGGTGAACAGACAGCCCAGGAGGACCCACATGGTCAGCTTAGAAAACCACACCCCCACATGTGATCACATGCACCCCCATCAGAGACAGAGACCCTGAGAGGACAGGGGGCACCTCAGATGGTCAGTCAGGATAAGCACTCTGGGCCTCACCTGTTCCACAGGGATGGCAGCTCCTCCTGAAGGTCCACATTCATCTCCTCAAACACTTTCTGGGCCTTGATGAGCTCCTCCTCGGCCTGGAGGGCAGGACAGGTCATTTCTCTCCCTGGGCCTCTGTCCCAGCCAGCCCCTGCCAGCCCAGGCCAGGCCGTATCCTAAGGCCTGCCTGCCCCACGGCCACTTCCTGCCAATATGCAGGGACCAGGGCTCTGAGCAAGACAGAAGCTGAACTGGATCTGGACACCCACCCAGGGACCTCCCGCTGTAGCCCTTCAGGGTCCCTGCAACCAGGTCCAGGCTGAAGGGGCTGCCTGAGGAAGTGGAAGGGCAGAGAAGCCATGCACAAAGAGGGACCACTCTGTGTATCCTAAGTGGGCTGGGAGGGAGTGCACAGCAAGAAAGTTCGAGACAGGGGGCCTGGAGAGTTGGTACACAGGTGCAGTGCAGAAGCAGGCCTCGGACCCAGCCAAGGCCCACCAGTGTGAATGCCCCTGACACTCAGCTCTCTGGGCTGCTGCTTTTGCTGACCCCTCCTGAGTGCTCCTTCCCACCTTCCTAGGGCCAGCTCCTCCGCTCAGCCAGGCTCTCTTTACCAGCATGGGACAGTCTTTCCCACCAACCCTTCTCTCTTCTGTGACCCCCCCCCACCAAAGGCTAGGGACAGCAACTCAGACACCTGGGACTGGCAAAGGGAGATGGTGACAAGGGAGGTGTGAGCTGGGCTGCCCACTCCCCTTCCAGAGCCACCCAGGTTGCTCACATCCACCAGCCGGTGGTGCTAAGATTCCATCGCCCAGCCAGAGAAGGGCGAATCACTGACCCTGGCTGGGGCCGGGGAAGGGGTTCAACTTGCTCACTTCTGAGGACTGCTGGGAACAGTGACTCAGGGAGGTGACTCAGATTCAGGGTTTGAGTCACAATCCAGGAACGTGGCAGGCCCCACCCAGGGGAAACCTCTGCCAGCAGCCTCACATTCTCGGGCTGAGGCAGGGGCTAGGGCCGCCTTCTGGCAAAGGCAACCAGCTGCCTGAACACCACCATGCCAAAAGCACGCAGTCTCCCCAAGCCCAGCCAGCTGTTCCACCCAGCTTCAAGATGAGGACCAGCCTAGTGAGCCCCTGCCCCAAACTGGGGCCCTGCTTGGGGACTGGATGGGGCTAGAGGAGTGGCCACCATAGCTTCTCTACCTCCAGGTACTTGCTAGAGTGAGCATGGACTCCTTGTCTGACCATTTAAAATTGAATCTAGAAAAATTAAGGGTAGACTAGGAGCCCTCTTGGCACCAGACCCTGTTCACAGGTCCCAGCCACATTGCAAAGAACAGGGCAGGTCCATTATAGGGTTCCCAGAAGTCAGGGCCTCTGTCTTTTAATCCCTTTGGGTCACATTCTGGCTCACAAGAAGTACTTAGGGGTGGCAGAGAGTAGGGGAACAGCTGTCCAAAGTGGGGGAGGTCTTGCAGCTCCTGTGGCTCCCCTATGTGCTGACAGGCCAGGAACAGACCTGAGATCAGCACCAGGTCCTGCAGGTAGGTCTCAGGAGGCTGTGGCGGAGCACAGTCAGCTCCAAGAGCACAGGCTCAAGAGGATGTGCTATCTCCCCAAAGCCAAGTTCACCAGTAGGGCAGCCCTGAGTCCCCAGGTCCCAGCTCATGGCCAGCCAGAAGCCGACAGGTAATATGAGCAACTCCAAAGTCGTTCCAGCTTCCAGACAGGCTTGGGAAGAAATAGGAAATGCTCAAATAAAAATGGGATCCATGCTGGTCACTGCAGCACACACTAGGAAAGTTAAGGGAGAAAGATCGCAAGTTTAAGGTCAGACAGGGCAACAAAGGGGGATCCTGTCTCAAAATAAAAACGGCTGGGGATGTGGCTCAGTGGTAGAGAATACCTGGGTTCAATCCTCCTCAGTACTGAAAAAAAAAAAAAAAAAAAGCCAGGCATGGTGGCACAAATTTGTAATCCCAGCAACTGGGGAGGGAGGCTGAGGCAGGAGGATTACAAGTTCAAAGCCAACTTCAGCAACTTAGCAAGATCCTGAGCAACTCAGCAAGACCCTGTCTCAAAATAAATTTAAAAAAAAAAGGACTGGGCATGTGGCTCAGTAGTAAACACCTCTGAGTTCAATCCCCAGTACCAAAAAGAAAAAGAAAAGCCAAGGTGGATGCACGTGGAAATATGCCTTAGCCTCTCCTACTGTTTCCCTATGCTGGGGTGGGGGTGGGGCTTTCCCAGCAGGATCCCCAAACATACCCACCCAGGAGCCCAAATGCAGCAGGCAGGCCCCCATCCTAGGTCCCACGCTGCCTAGGGATTTCTCTCATCCAAAACTTTCAGGGAAAAGTTTGCAGAAAACTCTGGCTCGGCATCAGTAACCCCAAACCCCTCCAGTCCCTCTCTCCTCTACCTCCCAAAGCAGATAGGGAAGACTCAGTTCTTTTAAATGCCTCCAGCCATCTCCACAGGCCATGGAGAGCCAGGGTCAACCTGACCCTAACCTCAGAATGAGGCTATCAACACCAGATGCCTCCAAAGTCAGTCTCCTGTGTTAGCCTGAAAGAAATCAGGCAGCAGGTCAGGTAAGAAATTGGGCAGCGAGTCACACCAAGCCAGAGCTTCTCACATCCAAGGCACTCAACACATGTGGGCTGAAGATGATGAAATCAGAATGTGGCCCAGGAAAAATAGGGCAGCTGCCCAGAGTAACCAACCTCCTGGGTCAAGCCTGTCACCTGACCCGCAACACACACACACACACACACACACACACACACTACGAAGAGTTCTGGAGTCTTGTCCAGGCTGTGTCTAAACTGACCAGAAACACAACAAGGTTTCACGGGAGAGAAAATCACGTGGACCACCTCTCACGGGGTGTGACTCCAGCGGCCCCAGCCACACTGTGGCCCATTCTGAGTACAGGACACTGAGGAGTGAAGTATCTATTGCCAGGGTGGTGTGATGACCCAGGAGTTTCATACATAGAGCCTCCTCAAGGAAGTCCCCCAGGAACACTGTCATGCTAAGTCTTTGCCCCATGAAACCTGTCCTCTAGGACCCAGGTCTCTCCGCCAGGTCTCAGCATCCCAGTCAGACTAGAGAGCCCTCCCAATGTCCCCTCAGGTGGACTCAGGGGCTCGCAAGTCCAGGGCCAGCTGTGGCAGGGACCACCCAAAGGAGCCCCAGGTCGGGCTAGGTTAAGGACCCAGAGGCTTGAGTCAGACGCGCTCCAACTGTGCTGCTGAGTGGCTCTGGCCTAGTGCAGGAGACGGTGCCTCTCAGAGCAGATGCGTCCCCTTGGTAAATTCAGGTGACCTTGGATTCCATGAAACTTGAAGGAGAGCTCCTGCCAGGACAGGTGCCCTAATATCACCCCACTCCACACTGGAGCCCTAGGCGACAAGTGCTCACAGGCATTCCTGGGCTCCTGGAGCTCGAGGACAAAAAGGAGTCTCCAAGGGACTGCAGCCCCTCAGACTCTATCCACCTCGGACATTCAGCCTCAGGCCTCCTTAGCTGCCCCAGCAAAGTCCCCTTCTAGGCTGCAGCTCAGCAGCCAACTCAGAAACCAGCCCTGCCTCCCAACCCCGGAAAGGGACTGAGCCCTCCCCCAACCCCCAGGAAAGCACTGGGCGCTGGGCGGGCAGGCGCCCAGTGAGAGGACAAGAGGACAGACCGAAAGGCGCCAGCACGTGCAAGGTTAGAAGCCAATGTCACCTGATTTCGGAGCAGGTTAGTTTGAGCTACGAGATGAGCCTGCAGTTTGCCTTGGCACCACTGGGGGGCGGCTTTCTCAAGGAGCGAGACAGGCTGGGGGGTGGGGAGGCAGATCAAGGCAAAGGAGAGTGGAGAGACGGGAGGGAGGTGGGGAGAGAAACAGACACAGAGATTAAACACCAAGCCCACAAGCCCCAAATGCAGAGACAGAAAAGCTAGCCCCCCTAAAGGGGGCCAGCCCCAGCAGCAAGGAAAAGGAACCTGCCTAAGGGGGGCACGGAGAGGGGGTGAACTCCAACTGCAAAGGCAAAATGTGAGAGTCGTTAGCAGGGCAGAGTGGCACCGCAAGCAGGGTCCGACCCACCCCCAACCCGCTTACCATGTGGCCAGTGTGGCCAGCCCTGTGACCAGCCCACGGTCATGTTCCAGCCAACCCAGGGTCATATCAGATCCCAAGACAGAATTCCACTCTGCCAGGCAGGGCGGTGCCATCCCAATGAAACCTAAGCTAGGTCTATTCTCATTCTGGAAAGTGGCCTCAGAATCTCAGAATGGGGCAGATGGACCTGCCAAGGGCAGGGAGGAGCCGGAAGTAAGCCCCCACCCTAGGCACCTAAAAGGCCTTCTTCTCACCAGCCCTGGGCCCAGCACCATCCCCACCCCAGCTCAGGGACCCAGGACTAGTCACCCACCATCTACCTGCCACCCCTGAGATGCTCCCCTAACTACCCTCCAGCCCTTACCTTGGCAATTTTGACTTCATCCTTCTTTTTGGCAGTTTGAAGGGACTCATAGTGGTGCCGGGCACTGTCGTAGTCCACCAACTTCCGGCCCCGCTTGGCAATGCGTGACTGGGGGCAAGCAGAGGAAAGGCTGAACGGGCACTCATGCTAAGATGTCCAGTCGGGCTGGCCCCAGAGACACCGGGCAGATTAAGCCCGGAATGCCCAGGTCAGAAGACCTTGGACCCAGAAGCCTGTCTGAGGCCTGCTGGAGACCTTGGTGCTCAAACCAAGGAACCCTCTCTTCCAGAAGCTTGCCCCCTGCGTCAAATGGTTTCCTTAGGAAACCAGCCAGTATCATAGCCAAGAAGTGTCTTGCCTAGCTCTGGACTCCTTACAGATGCCTTCTGGGCTCCTCTTCTTGCAAAGACACCCCCAGCAGTGTTAGGAAGCCTGCACCAGGCATCAGCACCAGGCTGGGATCAAAAGCCCAGCATCATGGTCACCCTCTTGGGCTCCAGACCCTGTGCCTTCATGAACACAGCACCCAGGGGCCCATTCACCGCAGTCAGGACACAGGCACACTAAGCGCTCTTAGCATGTATCCAGCCCAGCAGAGGCAGCTGGCTTTCTGAACACACAATCACACAAATATACCCAGACATGCAGACCCAGATAATAGGCAACATGCATGACTACACACACCCTTCCAAGCACACATGGCACCAACACAGTGGGTCTTCACGCATGCCTGGGCCTCACACTTCATATACCCGACAGTCGGTCACACCATCACTCCGCAGCAACACGGCAACACACAGGTAACACACCCTGGGGCTCCTCTCACAGCCCTTAGACACCAAGCACAGCAAGGGTCAGTTCTGGGCAGTAGGAGAGATGGTGGGCTGACCACAAGGGCGCAGCCCCAGAGGATGAGATGCCAGGTCAGGCAGATGCCCACCCACAGGGCAGAGTTGCCTGTGCGCTTCAGCCAGTCTCCTCCATCTCCTTCCACGGGATGCCAGACCAGAGCAAGGCAGATCTGTCAAGAGGGCTCTCACCTTGATGTCAGGGAACTGGCCCAAGTACGTGTCCATGGTCAGCAGCGCCTGGTCCACCAGCTTCTGGTGGTAGTCCATCCACAGCAGGTCGTTGTTCTGAAACAGGCAAAATTTGAGAATGGGCCTCCAGGGAGCAGGGCCACACTCGCCCCCAGCTCCTACCCCTGTGGGCCTGTGTGTCAGCCCCAGCCCCACCACCTTGAAACTCAGTAGATTGTTAGAGCCTCAGTTTCCCCATCTGTAAAATAAGGCAAGAACTCTTGCCCTGTAGTCTCTCAGGGGTGATGGTGAGGTTCAGATACACTCGGGACTGGTGTGGTCAGTGAGGGAGAGTTCGTGAGTTGTGAGCCATAATCCACAGGGACTACCACCATCCATTATCTCACCCCTCAGCATGACAATGTCAGAAGAATGACAGCTTGCCAATGGCACACAGCATGTGTGTGCTGCGGAACCAAGACAGCTCGTCCCAGAAGGTGAGGCCAGGGGACAGGAGCTGAGGTCACCTGCCCCATGCTCACCTCAGCAATCTTGTTTGCCTCATCCCTACCAGGCCAGTCGGGCTCGTACACCTCCTGTAGACACTCGTTCAGCTTCTTGGAGGCCTCGTGCATGGCTGGGGGGGCAGAGAGAAAATAGGTGGCCTCCTGCTGACAGCCATCACCACTGCAGAAGGGGCCCTGCTGTCCCCTCCCCAGCTCTGCCCTCACCACCCCTCGCTGCCAGATGTGCCCTGCCTGCCCCTCACCTTTGACTGAGGCCAGGTAGGTTCGGAGATCCTTCTGCAACCGGGTGCCCTCAGTCTGCAGAGAGAGATGAGAACCAGGTGAGGGATTGGGGCACACTCTGTCCCCAATTCTCCTTCCTGCTTCTCTCACATGATAAACTAGGCTGCTCTTCTGACCCCACAGTGGGCCAGCTTGGAGCCCACCTCAGAGGACAGCAGCTATGGCCTCCCTGGCCACAAGCTCACATCAAGCAGAACCATGCTCCTGGCATCATCCCTGCCTCCAAAGCCCTAATGGCTCACTCTGTAAGGCCGGAAGAGAGGGTCCCTGTGCAGCGGACAACATGCTATGGGTACAGAAGAATTTTATTCGGGTACAGAAGGACCAACCAGCACTCAGGCAACAATGGACAAGTGACCAACAAGCTCAGGAGCCCAGGCCAGAAGAGTGTCACGAGCAGTTGTGGTAATGCAAGCTCAGGTAGTGCCCAAGAACAAAGGGCCCCACAGCTCAGTGCCATGGAAGGAGGCCCAGTGTGAGCCTCCACAGGACAGAAGGGGTCTGATGGACAGAGGGCCATGGACCTCCAAGGAGAGAATTCCAGAAGGGGTGCAGAATGTGGGTCACGTGCAGGACCCGAAGTACACTGGCCCAGCTGAGAGGGAGGATGCAGGATACAGAACTAAGGAAGAAAAGGCTGAAGAGAGGAAGTGGGCAGGGTGTGAAGCCCTCTAAACTGAGGCCAGCACCCAGGGCCTCCTGAGACAGCAGGCCCACTACAGAGGGTGGAACCAGCTTCACATCTCTCTGGGCCATTAACACCACAGAAAGCAGGGGCCAGGGACACTGAACTCTGAGACAAAGAGGGGGAATAACAGGTGATGGCTCTGAGATTGCCAGCAATGAGAAGTGGAAAATTCCAGAAGTGTGAGGAGGAGGGAAAGCATGTACAGATTTTGGAGCCATGCAGTTAAGGCCCAAGTTAGCAGGCCTCTCTAAGCCTAGGTCTCCTTATCTGCCAGCTGGGGTGAATGAGCATGCCTGGCACACCACAGGTGGTTAGGAAGAAGCTCAAACAAACCATGCTCCAAATGCTTTGAAGACCAGTCTCAGGAAGGGGGCTTCACACAGAGTACGGGGGACACAAGGAGAGCAGCAAGTCATTGTCCCAGGAGGTCCAGTCACCCCACAGAGAGTCAGTCTGAAGATGCTCTCCACCCATGCAGATCAACTCCAAGGAGGGCAAGCAGGTTTCCCCACCCTCCCAGGCTCACCTGGTCACCCTCACCCTTCCCCTGCCCTCCCTCCACAGCCTGCTCATGCCTGCTCTTCCGCCTCTGGTGAGCACAGAACTCTGTGTACCAGCTGCCCACTGGGGCTGGTACACGTTATCTTCCCAACTCCACTGTGCCCTTCTGACAAGTGAGGAGTCAAAGAGGGTCTGTGACCTGCCCAGAGTTCCACACAGACTGAGAGAGCCAGGGAGACCCTCCAAAGCCAGGGGGCTCGGACCACAGTTCCCAATGCGGCCCCCATGAACCCACAGATCTGCCTAATCTCTAGGATGAATACTTTCACGTTGAAGTGGGGACAGCTGAGAACAACACATAAGATGTTATATAATAAAACAAAGAGGGTCAGTGAAAAGAACAAAAGCCCTCTCTAAAATCCCTTCAGTTCTCCACAGAGAACAGCTGTCCTTTGGAATGCATGGGGAATTGGCTCCAGAACCCCTTCGCAGCCACCAAACTCCACAGGCAACCAAGTCCCTTGTATAAAATGATGTACTAGCTGCATATAACCTATACACATCCTCCTATAGACTTTAAATCACCTCTAGATCAGCCGTAATACCTAATATTATGTAAATGGTATGTAAATAATTGTTATGCATTGCTTTTCATCCACACCATTTTTTGTGTTATCTTTTATCATTTTTTTTTCCTTCAAATGTTTTCAATCTGCAATTGGTTCAACCTGAGAATTCAGAACATGCAGATGAGGAGTGTCGACTGTACGTACGTAGTACATAACCCTGGTCAAACATAAGTCTCTGAACACCTAAATGTGAGGCTTCTGATTAAAGTTTAAAGGAAGAAACAAAAGTCCAATCCCCAAGCATTCAGACCTTTCTAGAATTCCAGCAAGGATGGGATGTGGACTGCCCCACTGACCAATGAGGAAGGGCTCATCCACTCTGAACACCACCTCCCTCATCTAACAATTAAATGTTTTGTGGCTGAGATGAGGATTGAAGTGTGTTCATGATGCAATGCTATTGTATCATCTCATGTCATAGAATGTTCCAGATCCAGCTGCTCTCCCTGCCACGCTTCCCTCAACCCAGCTGCACCTCTAGCCTGTTCCCCACCTACCTCTACACTGAACTCAAGCAAAGGGTTCCCCCTGGCTGTACCAGGGGCCTCTTGTGCTCCTCAGACAATGCTGAGCTTTGAGCAAGCACATGGTATGCAGATGTGCACGGGGCTGCCCGAAAATGTGCATGGAGCTGCCCGGAGCTCTGCCTCTCCTGTGCAGCTGGACCCCTAAGCTGCACTCCCCAGGCAGCTCTCAAGGTGAACAATGTCCTCCCCTACCTGGATCCCATCCAGGCCAGCCCCTCTTAGACCAGTACAGAGCTGTTGTGCTCACTTCTAAACTGACTCAGACCCCTAAATGGGATGCCTAGAGACTAATTCTTTGGAAGCTACTAGGGTTGTAATCACACTCTTTGCAGAGCTCAGTTGGAAGAGGAGAAGATTCTGGGGCCACTATCCAACTTGGCCTGTAGAAGTTAGTAAGGATCTGGCACAGTGCCAGAAAGGATGGGGCTCAACCAAAATCCCCACAACCCTGTAGACTCTAGTACCCATTTCCTGGAAGGTTTAGAGGGCAAAGATGTCCCCTCCTACAAAGACCCACCCACCAACCCTCCCTCCCCAACTCCATCTCTGACTCTTACCCCTCAATATTCAATGCTTGGAGATCAGTCTTCACTCATAGCCAGGGCTGCCCATTGTGAGCAGAATACCAGGTGGGCCCTGGTTAAAGAAGGACTCAGGGGATGCCACTAAACTAAAAAGCTTCTGCACAGCTAAAGATCTAGTCAAGAGCGTCAAGAGAGAACCTATAGAATGGGAGAAAACCTTTGATTGCTACACTTTGGACAGAGGGCTAATATCCAGAATATACAAAGAACTCAAAAAATGGAACACCAAAATCACAAATAATCCAATCAATAAAAGGGCTAGGGAACTAAATAGAAACTTCTCAACAGAGGAAGTCCAAAAAGCCAATAAATATGTGAGAAAATGTTCTATATCACTAGCAATCAGAGAAATGCAAATCAAAACTTCAATGAGATTCTAACTTACTCCTGGCAGAGTGGTAAAAATGAAGAATATGAACAATAACAGGTGCTGAAGAGGTAGTGGGAAGAAAGGGACACTATCACACTGCTGGTGGGACTGTAAGCTTATACAGCCACTCTGGAAAGCAATATGGAGACTCCTCAAAAAACTAGGGCTGGAACCACCTTACGACCCAGCTATCCCACTCCTGGGTATTTTATTTTCCCAAAAGAGCTAGAATAGGCATACTGCAGAGACACAGCTACATCAATATTTATAGCAGCTCAATTCACTATAGCCAAACTATGGAACCAACCCAGATGCCCCTCGCTGGACAAATGGATTCAAAAACTGTGGTAAACATATATACAAAGGAATTCTACTCTGCTATTAGAGGGAATGATATCGTGGCATTTGCAGCCAAATGGATGGAGATGGAAAAAATTATGCTGAGTGAAATATCACAAACTCAGAGACTAAAGGGCCAAATGTTTTCATCAGGCCAAATGTAGAAGCTAGAATACAATCTAAGACAGATTGAAAGTCAGCTAAGTTAAAAAAAAAAATAACCTCAACATAGATGAATTTTTACATAAGCAGGGGGAACTATATCTATGAAGCTGGGGGGAGAAGAGAAGGGAGCAGAGAGGGGATGGAGGGATTAAAGGGGTTATCAATGCAGCTGGAGGGAGGGAGGGGAGAGTTGTTATCCATGCAGCTGTGAACCCTTGACTCCCATGAGAAGCTCAACTAATGTGGGGGTAAAGTAGGGGAAACATAGGAACAGGGAGTGGTCAAAGAGGGGGAGACCATGTCAATATCCATATGCTCATGAATGTATAACAACGATTCCTTCCAATATGTAAGTCTATGTTGAATGAATTTTAAAAAGAAGAAGAAGAAGAAGAAGAAGGACTCACACCTGCCCCACTTCAGTAAGTCCTAGGGTCCTTCAAGCTGTAGGGGACTCCTAGAAAGAAGAGCTGGCCAACCTGCAAAACCCAGGATGGTCTCCAGGAGGGTGTGGTATGCAGTACTCCAGAAGAGAGAGGGTCAACTGGGCCCCCAGTGGTCACTCAGTGTAGGGCCAGAAGACAAGGGTGCTTCCTTCCCAAGAGGGGCTCTGCACCTGGGTCATTGTGAGCCCAGGTGACAGCAAGGTGTGCAACACCCTCTCCTAGGCTTCACCCTCACAAGAAAGAACAGTAGATTCTCTTCCCTGGACACTAAGTTCCCGGCCACCCTTGTCCATGCCTAGTGGTAGGTCCAGTAATACTGGGGGCACACGGGTACAGAGGCAGGAGAAAGCTTAGTCGTCAGGCTTCCTGCACTCTGCTCATCTTAGCTTTCCCAAGGTCCCCAAGCCCTCAGGCTGCCTGAGACCAAACCCACTGCAGCTCCCTGAATCCCCTCCCTCAAGAACAGTGAACCTCACCCCCTCCCAATCCCAGCACTCACCCCCACACCCCAGCTATCCCCATATAGCAGTCAAATCCAGAACTGACTGGGTGCCATAATCTCTAAGGGAGCTTTGTGGGTTGGATCTGGAACATCCCCAGAAAACTGATGTGTTGAAGGCTTGGTCCCGTTGCAGCAATGTCCTTTAGGGAAGTGAGTGGATCATGAGGACTCTGACATCATCAGTGGATTAATCCACCAATAGCTAAATGGACTACTGGGGGAAACAAGAAAAATAATATAGCAGAACACTATCTTCCAACTGTAGGCAAGTGAGGCATGGGTGAAGGAAGTAGGTCACTGGGGGCCCGCCATTGTTGACTTGTGGCCCTTTCCTGTCTTCCTCTGCTTCCCTGCTTCCACGATCTGAGCAGCTTTCCTCCACCAAGCCCTTCTGCCACGATGTTCTGCCTCACCCCAGACTCAAAGCAATGCAGACACCCAGCCATGGACTGAAGCCTCTGAAACTGTGAGCAATTAGTAAATCTTTCCTCGAAATTGTTCTTGTCGGGTATTTTGGTCGGAGCAAGTAAAAGCTCACTATCACAGAAGGATTACCCCAAGACTTGAACAAAACTTCAAAACTGCCCACACCCACTACCATCCCTGGCCTCTGAAGATCCAATCACCCCACCAAACCTGGGGCAGACAAAGTCCCAGCTCAGGTGACCACTCCAAGCCCACAGCCAGGCAGCTGCCAGCACTGGCTATCTTTAGCCCTAGCCTCTTTGCCCAACATCGCTGCCCAAGGATCTGTGAGTGATTGTTTGCCCAGGGCCAGGGACCCAAAAGGGGTGACTCTGAGGGACAAGTAGGGAGAGCAATGTTGTAGTTTCAGCTCTGGAGTCAAGACATGGGGGATCCTCAGCTCCCACATCTGTGCTTTCCTCACCCCGCACCAAACAGCCCAGCCTGCTCTGGAGAGATTCCAACCACCATGCCCTCTCCAGGTCTGCAGCTTTCCCACCAACCCAGCCACCTGCTCTTAGGACTGGGGGTCAGCTCCAGAGAAGAAACTCAAAGAGTAAATTAAATGGTCCAGGGTCTGGATTTAAAACCCCAAGCTCCCCCAAAACCAGTAGGGTGGGCTAGGAAAAGTTGCTTAACCTCTCAGCCTCAAGTGCTATATCTGCAAAATGAAGAGAATAATGGTGCCCATTTCAAGGTTTGCAATGATACATCTGTTTGCAAAACACATACAGTAAGTATCCAAGTGACAGCAATTCCTAAAAAGACGTTAGAGCTGCCCACAAACTGAGGAGGCCAGCTGAGAAAGGGACACATCCTGGAGCTTCCAAGAGACAGAATCAGAAGCTGAGGCTTTAGATTTCTTGTTCAAGTCTATATTTTGTAGGATGCCCCCTGTTATGGGATCAACAAGGATCTTTAAACACGTCATTACTGGTCTGTCTGGTGGACAAGCAAACATGACAGCTCCCACCCTTGCTCTTGGAGCCTCTCTGGTGGGCCAGGGTAGCTTAGCCCTGTAGCCTCTCCCAGCTTACAACCCAGTCCTCTCCCAGAATGCTCTCGGCCCTCACTTGGAATGCTCCACAGCAGTCTCCCAGAATACTTCAGTCCTTTCTCAGAATGCTACCAGCCCTCTCCTAGCATTATCCAGGCCCCCCTCTTCTACCATGCTTCCAGTCCCCTCACAGTATGCTCCCAGGACCCCTCTTCTAGCCCTCTCCCAGCATGCTCCAGGGTACCTCTTGCATCATGCTCCCTGGCCCTCTCCCAGCATGCTCTCCCTGCTCATCTCCCAGCATGCTCCAGGGCACCTCTCCCAGCATCCCCTCCCTGACCCTCTCCCAGCATGCTCCAGGGCACCTCTTGCATCATGCTCCCTGG
>PVKS010007271.1:0-36318 GCA_004027875.1 Aplodontia rufa | reverse complement strand
GCATGCCCCAGAGCACCTCGCCCAGCATCCCCTCCTGGCCCTCTCCCAGCATGCTCCAGAGCCCTCTTCCTACCATGTTCCCAGCCCTCTCCCAGCTGTTCTCTGGGGCTCCCAAATGTTCCCAGACCTTGGCCAGTGAGCTGTCAGATTTATCCAAAGGATACCCCTTCCCCTGGGTTTCACACCAACTATAGAGGCTTTGACAGGAACATTCAAAGGCCACAGCCATGGACAAGGAACATCAAGAATCTGTGCCCACCTTACCCCACTCCTAGCAGAGCCAGGCCCATTCCTCTTGCTACCATCTCCATCTGTCCCTCACTTGGGACTGGCTTTCAGAAGCCATGAAGCTAGGCCCCATTCTCCCTCCCTTGGTCTTCCTCAGAGAGAAGGAAACTGACAGGGTCATCTCACTCCCTGCTTCCTTTTACTGTCTTCAGATACAGCCACAGATGTGGCTTGTTCTGGACTTAGCAAATCTCAGGGGAAAAAATTCAGGGATAGCCCAGTGAAGATATTCAGGGTTTCCCCTTCAGCAGAGAAGTCCTTCCTTGTATCTGACAACTGCCCCATGCTGCCAAGTGTGATTAAGCCCCTTTCTGTCGCTGGCCCTAACCTGGAATGTTCCTGGATAAGGATGCCCTAGAAACCCTCTCCAGGTTTTATAAAAAGACAGGTATAGGTCTGCATCCACTTCCAAAACTGGAAAGCCTTGTGTGAATCACCCCACTTCTCTGAAACTCAATCGCTTCATCTACACAGCGTGACTGATGGTACAGGTCACACAGGATTGTTTATAGGCCTCCACAATCATCCCCAGAACCTAGCCTGGAGCCTGCCACTCAGCCCAGCACCCATCGCGCTCAGCAGATGCCCAAATCAAATTCAGCTTGCTCTGCCCCCACACTAAATCCTCCAGATCCCACTCTCCTGGCATGAAGCTTCTGTAGCTCCCACTTGCCTTGGCTTGCAAGCTCTTCCAGAGTCTGGCCACAAGCCGTTGCCTGTTTCACTAACCCTTCCCTTTCCCCCATCACTCTCTCTAAGTCTTATCAAGGACCTCAAGTGCACCCTGACCCTCTTCTTTTCCAGCATTCCTGACCAGTGCCAGAAGGTCCTCCTCCAGGAAGTCCTCAGTGACCCCATCACCTCACACTGATCCCCCTCCAAGCTCTCACGTTCCGTAGGTCTGATCCTTGCCGTTTTCCACATGGAAGCCACTGTTCAATTCCCACAAGCCCCCAACGCTGATGGTCACTACACTTACCAACTGCTTGTTGAAATTCTGGACACACTGTTCAAACTGCTCATCCTTGGTCTCATCTGCCTTCCCCAGTTTCTGAAGGACCTGCCAAGACACAGGGAGAAGAGAGGAGCGTTACCTGAGACACAGAGTACCAAAAGCAAGTGTGATCAAGTGCTAAGAGCATAGACCAGAGTGTGGGGATCTGCAGACCACATCACCCAGCCCAGGGCACTGGCACCATCAGTCGGTGTCTCTCAGTGGCTGTGGTTCCCCATGTGGGTGCTATAAGCCAAACATGTCCCTCACAGTTCCTGTGCTGGAAACTTATTCCTCAATGTAGCAATGCGGGAAGGTGGTTGTGTCATGAGGGTGCGACCTCATGAATGCATTGATGTCATTATCAAGAGAATGGGTTAGCTATCAAGAAACTGGTTTTGTTATATTGCTGATATCCATGGAGGATTGGTTCTGGTACCCCCTAGGATACCAAAATCTGCAGATGCTCATGTCAATTACAGAAAATGGCCTAGAATTTGCATATAACCCACACACGTCCTCCTGCAGACTTCACTTAGTATACAGTGCAAAAGCTACGTAAATAGTCGTTATACTAAGGGCAAGAAAAACAGACTGCACATGTTGCGTGGTTGTGTCTACAACCACTGTGGGCCTAGTACACAGTACAGGAACAAGGCACAAAAGAGCAAGTGAATGATGGGTGAGGAGGCTTGAGAGAGACCCAGTCTCTGGAATGGCAGGAGGGTGCGCCCACACATCACTTCACTCGTGTGGATTCAGAGTAATTCAGTGCATGACAAATTCACGTTTTGCTTTTTGGAACTCTGGAATTTTGCACCCAAATGTTTTCAGTCCACAGTTGGTTGGAACAGAACCTGTGGCTATAGAGAGCCAACTGGAAAAGCCACTTGCCCACTCTTTTGTCATGTGATATCTTCTGCCATCTGATGACATGCCAAGAAGGTCCTCGCCAGGGGTGGCCCATTGCTCTTGAACTTCCTTGCCTCCAGGACTATAAGAAATCACTTTCTTTTCTGCTGTGGTTTGGACTGTATCCCCCAGAGCCCAAATGTTAAAGGCTTGGTCCCCCACCAGTGGCACTATTGGGGGTTACTGGAACCTTCAAGAGGTGAGGCCTAGTTGAAGTCACTGGGGTAGTGCCCTTGAAAGGGATATTGGGACCCTGACTCCTCTTGTTTTCTCTCTTTGCTCCACAGCTGCCATAAAATGAGCAGATTTCCTGGCCACACACTGGAGCCATGATGTGCAGTCTCAGCACAGACAAAAGCAACAGGCCTGCTGGCCACAGCTTGAAATCTCCAAAACCGTGACCCAAAATAAACCTTTCCTCTTTTCAAGTTGACTATCTCAGGTATTTGTTATGACAATGGAATGCTGACTAACACATTTTCTTTACACCTTACCCAGTCTGCAGTCTTCTATTACAGCAGCAGAGAATGGATGAAGATAAAAAGATAGTCCCTTGGACTTGTAGCCACCCCACCCTCCATCCAGGGCTCAACCATCAGCCAAGAACCTCAGAATGGGCTTGCTAGACGAATGAAACAGGAAGGAGGCTTCAAAGACAGTGTGAAGGACCAGGTACCCCTCCTGGCTGATCTCACACTGCACCCCTGGGAGCTCCCACCCTAGCAGCTGAAAAGTGAACTGAGCAGGAGAGGGGCAGCCCCACATCCCCACATGACTTCACTGCCTGGGTAAGGGCCATGACTACCACAGGGACGCATAAAGCAGCCCCTGAACTGTCAGGTAACCATCCCAGAGGAGAAGGGGAGCAGGGGGCACCCAAGTTGAGTCAGCTATCACCTGGAGTCAGTTCCCAATCCGATTGGCCTGTTAGTGCGACCTGCTCCAGCCACCCTGCTTCCTCCTCCACAACCCATTGCACTCATGGTCACACATACACACGCATTCACACGTACACACTTACATACTGTACTTCAACTGGAAACCTCAGAGGCAGGTTCCCCTCTCTGATCATTCACAGCGGCCCTCCCGTGTCTGGGAGAGGAAGTGGAAGGCAGAGGTAGAATACGTGGGTAAAGACAAAGAGGGAGACCAAGGCCAGAAGAGAGGAAGACTTAGAAAAAGGCAGCAACTGGATCAGGAGGCCAGAGGAAGCCCTGACCAGATGGGCCTGCCTAGCAGGTCCTCCCAGACTTCCCTCCCTCGGCCCTGCTTCCTCCAACCCCCAAGCTCTCTATAAGGGAGAAAGCAATACTGTCAGGGGAAGCAAAATGAAGAGGCAAGAGGGGCAGAGAGCCCTGTGAACAAGGGGGCCAGTCCAGCAGCTGTCCACAGCCCCAGGTCACCACCAGCCAGTCCTCTATCATGTCTTCCCTTTGAAGGTCCCACTTCCTGGAACGCCAACTTTGCCCACCCAGAGCCCAGGCCAGGACCAAGCCAAAACCTTACCCACCCCTGACTGGACTTTCCGGGGCATTCACTGCCCTTTTACAGGCTCCCTGGTCCAACCTAGGAAGCAGGAAATGGCCAGCTGCTCTTGGCTAACTCTCATCAGTCACCTGCCCTGTGCCTGCCTTGGGAATCTCTGCTGCGTCAGAGGGTATGACTCAGATGGGGGTCCCCATCTGCAGACAGGGAAACGCACAGGCTGTGGGAGCTGGGGCAGAGAATTCTCAAATCTCTCAAGACTACAGGAGGTCACAGAGCACAGAGAGCGTGAGAAAGGCAGGCATGAGGGTGTGGGTGGACAAGAGGGGCAGCCACCAACAATTTGGTGCTACAATGAACAGGGACATAGCTGGACAAGCACAGCTGGGTGCCAGGGACTAACCTTGGGGTGAGAGAAAACGAAACATCCATGAGCAAAAAGAAAAGAAAAAAAAAATCAATGCTCAAAGGCCTCATCTGCAAAATGAAGAGACTATCCACACTCACCTCTCTGGACTGCGAGGATCATGTCTGCGAGGATCATGCCTCCAGGGAGCCTCACACCGCTGGAAGCTGAGTCTGACATCCCCACCCCTCACACCAGGTCCAGACACACAGCAACCCAAGCAGCCAGACCGAAGTCTCACCCACACACTAGATGTGCAAAAACAACTATGCATCCTTTAAAACCTTGCTCGGACAACAAGGTTCCTCTGTGAAGCTGTCCCTGACCTCTTCCTCCCCAAAACAACTCTGGGCCACCTTGGGCCTGGCACCCCCCCTTCCCTTTGGCTGTGCCGTGTGTCTGAGAGTCCATCTCATGCCCCTGCCCCACCCACATGAACAGCTCGTGGTCAGGGACAGCACCCCCATTATTCCTGCGTCCTCAGCTTCCACACAGGCTAGATACACTACAGACATAGGTTGTGGGCACGTTTGAGCCAAGAGTTTCAAGGGCACCCTCATGACCTTGAACAAACAATCCGACTCTCGGCCTCAGTGTCCTCCTGTGTTTTGGACAGAAAACACTCAGCCCCAAATTCAGAACAGCAAGACAAGATTAACGACAGCACAGTCGCAGCTCGGGCAGCAGCTGTTTTATCCTCCCTGTAGTCATCCCCATCTTACAGACAAGAAACGAGAGCACATGGTCCCATCTTCAAGGAGTTTCCAGTGTGGCTGCCAGAGGGAAAAGAAACGCTGGGTGCTGCCTGTCCCAGGATGGGGACAAATCCCCACCACCCTGCTCAATACAGCTTCTATTTCTACCTCCCATACGTGGAACTCCTGCCACACCCCAGCCTCCAGATAGGAGGCCTTTCGGACCAGCCCCCCGTGCCCAGGATACAATGAGCCCCTCCCTGCCACCTAAATGCTGCTCAGCCACATTAGGATCTGTTGCCATCCCAGAGTGGTGACACACACACACACACACACACACACACACAACCTTCCATCCATTCTACCCACTTAACACACCATGAGTGGGCACCCCCTGTGCCCAGCTCACAGACAGACCTCTGGGGGAAACAGGGGCTGGGGGAGTAATATCCAAGAGGGGCCTGGCCTAGCAGAGGTTCAGGTAATACTGGATAACTGAGCTGGGTTTTGAAGGATAAGGAGGAGTTGGATGAGAAGGAGGACTGGGTGGCACAGGCCTGGGTTCACGCTCTCTGTCCAGTGTGACACTGGGCCAGGGAGGAAGCCCCAGACCATCAGCTTCATTTACATTCATCATACACTTAAATATACATGTCTCACTTTGTAATAAGCAAAGAGGAGGCCTTTTGTTGTGTGACAGAGGACAAGGCCCCTGCTAGCCACACCTAGGTAGCAGAGGGAGGCCGCAGGGCAGGGCGGGCAGGGCGGAGGAACCAATGTTTAGTTTAGGAAGCCTTATCAGCACCACTCAGTGTCACTTCATATCAAAGCTTCCTCTCACCACATCCTCAGCCTGAGGCCAGACATGAGTGGAACTCAAGGGCCGGCCTCTCTTTCTGCAGACACCCACACAGCTCAGCTTCCCTGCAGCTGCAGAAAGGTTCAGCTGCCTCTCCCTGAGCATACTGGGAGGTTCCCAGACACAACACAGCCCAGTGCCTACCAGTGGGCCAGGGCCCACAGGTGCTTGGTAAAAAGGGTCTGTGCTTGGGGGAAGGGAGGAGGCCCTGCCATTCCTGCAGTGTGGACAGGAGCTCTGAACTCAGCCTCTCCCACTGGTATGGGGAGCCCTTGCCAACCCCTCTAAACAGTTCCCAACATAGGAGTGAGTCCCAAGGGTACTTCTCAGTGCAGAGCCACCAAACCCAGAGGGAGGGGAAGCTCCCCACCCGTGTTCATCACTTTCTATCTGCCCCACCCCTGTATGAACTTCAAGACACCAAGCACTTCCTCCCCACCTCCCTGGGACACATAGCAGGGGGCACAGACAAATCAGGACCCAACAGGAGGCCTGAGGTCATCAGTCAGGAGAGGCCTTGACCAGCGAGAGGCAAGGGGGAGGGAGGAGGGCGCTGCTGTCTGTGTGGCCTCACCTGGCTGAGCCTTGGACTCCAGGCAATCCCCTCCTGGGGGTCTCTGATCCCTGCCTCACCCCAGAGAGTGGCCAGGCTCCCTACACTTTGTGGCATACACCCAAGGGATGAATGGCAGGGCATGCAGCAGGGATAAGCACTTTCCAGAAACCAGGACCAACCAATGAGAGGGGCCAAACCCAGGGGCAAAGGAGGGAAGCCCGAGGGAGGTAGGGACAAGTTCACATTCTTAGCCCTGATCCAGGGTTCTAGGAAGGAAGGCAGAAGGTTGCTTTGCTGGCCCAGGCAGCAGAGATGGAGCCCAGGAAATCTCCAGTCTATGCCCCCCCCCACACACACACTCACACACACGTGCACACATGCACACACAGGCACATACGTACACACACATGCACACACCCATTCACTCACTTGCGCGCGCACACCCACGCACATGCACACATGCATGCACACACGCGCGCGCACAGGCACACACTCGTGCACACACATGCATGCACACTTACACACATATGCATCCCCCTACTGGCACCCACCTCCCCACTCCTGAGACCCCAGAAAAGACATCTGGCCTTCACCTTCTTCATCATCTTCTCCCAGCACCAGCCCAGTTGCAGCTTCAGGACGGCCCTGTCACAGAGTGAGCCTCACTCGGGGACAGGGTGTCTTCCTCCCAGCAGAGCCTGCGGTTGGGGACCACAGTGACAGGATGCACGCCTCTGTGCCTCGCAACTTCACACTGAGGCTCCCCAGGCAGTCAGGCAGGTATTCCCTGTGCCAGACTCCGAGGGAGATAGTTCTCCGAGGCAAAAGTGACAGCAGATCCCAGAATCGGGCCAACAGTCTGCCTTCCCATCCAGGGGCCTCTGGGTTTCAGGCTCTCCCCGAACCCCTGGTTTCTCTCATAAATCTCTCCCTCCCCCAGTCCCACACACAGTGTGGGGCTGCCATGCTAGGAGCTGCGGCTGATTGAACAGGGCCCTTGTCCTTCTGCCCTGATGCTCAGGGACCTCCCAGGAAGACAGGGCAGGGTCATCAGCTGCAGGCCTTCACCAACACAAGCTCTGGGGCCTTGAGGGACACTGCCGGAGATGCTGGGCACATCAGAGGACAAGTCTGCAACAAGGCCAGGGTCTGTGTGGATGGGCAGAGGTGGGCACCCAGGCAGAACAAGGGTACGGGGCCCTCCCTCCTCTCCTGTCCTGCTCTGCAAGGCCCTCTCACCACTGCGATCATAGAGCTGGGGCAGCAGTGAAGCTCAGCAAGGGGAGTCTTGGATCCCCAGGGGCAAAGGTGGCCTCTCCTGAGGATTGTCCTGCAGGGTCCCCACTGTCACCAGGCTCCCTTCAAGGCCTCTTCTCAAACACAAAACAAACTGCCCCTGGTCCCAGGCACATAGGAGGCCTCTCAGGAGATTGCTATTGGCATCTCTATGCCCTGGGGGACAAGTGACTCCCCTCTCATCCCCATGATCCGCTCAGACACTGGAGTGGCCTAAGCCCACTCCCACACTGCCAGGTGGCCTCCAGTAATCCAGGCTCCAGCAGTACCCACAGGAGGGCAAAAGGGTTTTACAAAAAAAGGTTCAAAGCCACCATTCACCACCCCACTTCACATGCCCTCCAACTTCTTATTTTGAAAAGATAAACCTCAAAAAAGTTGATATAGTGCAACACACTGCCATCTACCCTTCCGCTAGATCTACCAACCAATTGCTACGACTTGTCCACGTATGCTTTCATCTCTCTATATAAAACAGTTTAGTCCCCTTGTTTGTACATTTGTACCCAACCAACCTAAAGTAACCTGCAGAATCATGACCCTTCACCTCCAAATACTTCACCCCTCAGTATTTCAGCATAGATCTTAAGATTAAGAAATTTTTCTAGGGCTGGAGCGGTGGCTCAGTGCTTGAGGCGCTTGCCTGGCATGTGCGAGCGCGCGAGTTCAAACCCCAGCACCACGTACACAACGGAGTCTCGGAGCAACGAGAGCCACACGAAAAACAAAATAAAATTGATTCTCTCTTACTCTCTCTCTCTCACTGTCCATCTCTCTTTTAAAAAAAATTATAAAAAAAAGATTTTTTTCTAAATATCTGTAATGCCACAAACACCCCAATATGCTTAATATCTATTTAATAATAATGCATGTCTATAGACACATAGACATGATTATATATGCAGTCCATAATTCAAAGATCCCTAGTTGTGCCCTCACGTCTAGATGGCTTGTGCACTTTCCAGTGTGGGATCCAAGCAGTTCACACATTGCTACGTCTCTTTGATCCTTTAATCAAGAACATTTTCCCACACACCTAGTTATCACTTATTTTTTTTTATGATATTGACAGGCTTTTAAAAGTACAAACCAGGCCCTTGGAGAATGCCCCACACTCTGGATTCATCTGATTATTTTCCTGTGATTATGCTGAGGTTGGACATTTTTTGGCAAGAGTACTACAGAGGTGACATTGAGCTATTCCAACTGCATCGCCATGGAATGGCCCCTACCTGGTACGCTAAACTTGACCACTTAGTCTGAGTCATGTCTGTCAGGTTTCCTAGACATAAAAGTAACTTTTCTCCTCCGCCTCCTTTATTGTTTCTGGGGGTGGGGTACCAGGAATTGAACCCAGGTGTGCTTAACCACTGAGTTACATCCCCAGTCCTTTTTATTTTTTTGATTTTGAGACAGGGTCTCACTAAATTGCTTAGGCCTCCCTGAGTTTCTGAGGCTAGCCTTGAACTTGCAATCTTCCTGCCTCAGCCTCCCAAATCACTGGAATTACAGACATGAGGTACAACTTTTCTCTTGATGACTAGCCATCTGCAGGTGATTATTGTCATGTGTGAATACCCATACATGACAACATTTTACCTAGTGCCTTTAGTTAGCATCTGTTCATTCACTTTGCTACTCAAAGTGGGGTCCACAGACAGCTGTATCACATCACCTGAGAATCTCATAGAGACAGAGAATTTCAAGCTCCACCCTAGACCTGCTGAATTGGTTTCTACATTAGCAAGTCCATCTGGTATGTTGAATGCATATCAAAGTCTGAGAAGCAGACCCCACTGTGACTCAGGCTCCTCCAAGTGCCTCTATTCTTCAGTGAAGAGCTTCCCCAGTCCTTTGAGGGGGAGGTGATAAAGACATCACTATGAACTCATGCCTTTGTTTTGCATTCAATGTTATAAATCTATCGCCATCGTTATTTTTTTGGTGCTCCAATATCCCATATGAGGCCAGTAGGAGCCTTTGGACACTTCCCCATTAATCTTCCTGTACTTCCTTTCTGGCACTACAACATGCTCCGGGCTCAGCCCGTACCTTCCCTGCCTCAGGCCTGGAATCAGCTATTCCTTTATGGACTCCAGACTCATTGCTACTGCAGGGGGGGAGGGAGGTCCTTGCTCCTAGGCATTTAGCCTTCAGACCATGCCTTGATTATCTCCACCCCTTTAGAGATAAGAAAAGAAAGGCCACATTGATAAACGGGACCAGAGCCAGGATTCTGTGGCTTTGTGGTGGCCCTCAGCAAGTGCTGCTGAGATCTCTGTTCCTGTGGGAAGTGAGACAGACCCAGGGCCCCTGCAGCCGCCCTCTGGGCCCATCACTGTGCTTCGGCCAAGGCCACAGTGTCCGCAGGCTGCTCCAGTCAGAGACTGGGCATGGTGGCAGCTTTGGTTCAGGGTTGCCCATGACCTTGCAGGACACCTTGGGGGCTATACAGCACTCTGGGCCTCTTCCAGCCAGAGCCTCCCTTTCTCCCCCTCCTTTCAATAACAAGTGGGTACAAAGCAATCCTTTGTGAAAGAGGAAATAGGAACAGAAGCTGAGGTGATCTGACCAGGACCGGGCCCTCTTCAATGATGTCACTCTTGTCCTCCACGCTGGGACTGCTCAAGAGGGAGGCCCATGTTTCATCTAGCCCAGCTAAGATCTGAGTCTCCCTCTTCAGAGTGCAGGAACCTCACGCAGCGGGGTGTCAGCTGCTCTGCCCCTTCAGAGTGAAAACACTCAGGCCAGAGGTTGGGAGTTCTATAGGACCCACAGCTGCCACTGTGCCCCCAAGTTGGGAGGACAGGGTGACCAAGGAGAGAGGGGCTACAATGAAGGCACAGCCTCCATGGTCACAACAGGGAGGTGAAGCCCAGGAAGCAGGACCCAGGGCCACTAGGAGCTCAGTCCCAGAAATCAAATCCAGAACACAGAGAGATCTCAGTTGATAAAAACCTTAGCCCTTCTGCTGAACAGGACTGAACGCACATCAGATTTTTGCCTTTGACCTTTCAAAGGTATGATGACTTTTTCAGAATAATAAGCATTAAGACACTGGCCCTGAGCAAGAGCCAGGCAGTGTTCCATCCCCAGGAGGCAAGAAGGCTCTTCAGCCTTCAGACCTCCCAGGCAGCACAAATTCCCCCAGATGTGAGAGGATGCTCACACACGCATGTGCATACGCACCCTGCCTGGCAGAGATCCCTGCCCGTAGACCTCCAGTCACCTCTGCAGGCACAGTAGGAAGGTGGCAGAGACCACAGGAAGACAGAACCAGGCAAGAGGCAGAGGGTAGGACCAGGGGAAGAAGAAACCTGAATGAGGAAGGAGAGCTGGAGAAAGAACTAGAGGAAGGGAAAAAGGCAATGAGCTCAGGACACCAAGCTGGTCTCCAGCCTGGGAAGGACCAAGCACCTCTCAGTGGGGAACAGAGGGGACCTTCCCACTGCAACTCCCCCTGACACACTTCACCCAGCACACGCTCAGCTTGCCCCAAGAGATGGACCTGCACCCCGGCCTCAGTTCTCACCCCGGCCTCGGTTCTCTTGCTGGGTCTCTCTGTGTCCCCATCCTTGGGACCTGGTTCCCCAGGCTGTCTGGGAGCCACCACAGGAGGGGCTAGCTTGGGGAAAATCTTCATCTAACTGCCTTTGCCCTAGGAAAACTTCTCTCACACTCTGAAGGGGAAACCTCCCCCCCTCAGATTCCACCGCCACATAGATCCCAGCTCTGAACCCCATAAAGCTCAAATGAAGACCCCAGGGAGTCTGGTGCAGTCACCACCTTTTGTCCAATTAACACCCTGCACAGTTGGGCTTATATCACTAGGTCACCCTGAGGTGGTAACTGTAGGCCCCACTTTATAGAAAAAGAAACGGAGGAGGCCCCAAGAAGGTGACTAGCAGCAGAGCCAGGACCCAAACTTGTCCAATTCTACAGGCCAAAATCCGTTTGCAATTCTGGTGCTGAGGAACACAGGCGCCTGGGAGTAGCAGGCAGCCCATGTGGGGTTTACTGCCCAAGATTCACACTCCATCTTGCTGCATTCCAATAATTTAACTGGTAAAGAAAACACTTTTGTGAAATAAGCAACAGAGACAGATTGTGGATTAGAATGCGAAGTTTGCAAGGATTTTTGCAATGAAATACAAAACACCAAAAGAAAAAAAAAGTCCAGTTCCTACTGGCCAACTGAGCCGGGAGTGGCCCCCTACCCCAGAAGCTCAGAACCCACCCCCCACATGGTGATCTGTCTTTTCACCCACTCCTTATGCTCCAGAAGTTGCTGGCCTCTAACACCAGACCACAAAGATTTATCACACTTTTCTGAGGGCCCCTGGTCAGAACAGCTGACTAAGGAAGCCAACTGGCCTCTCTGGGGAGGCTGTCACTCTAGAAAGACCAACACCTTCCTCTTTTGAGTCATTTTCCCTTTCCTTAGTGAAATACTGGTGAAGGGAAAAAAACCAATGTTCGGTTTTCTTTCTTCTGTCCTTAATTGACTGGGTAAAAATTGGCTACCCGTGTCCAGCCCCACAACAATACCTTGAAATGTGACTGGTTAAAAATCAAAATATAGGGCTGGGACGGTAACTTGGTGGTTATGGCGCTTGCCTGGCATGCGCCAGGACCAGGGTTCAAACCCCAGCACCACGTGCACAACAAAGTGTCAGAGCAACAAAGACTAGATAAAAAACTAAATAAAATTTATTATCTCTCTATCTTCTATCTCTCTTTCTCTCAGTCTTTCCTCACTGCCCCCTCTCTCTCTTTAAAAAAAAAAAAAAAAAAAAAGCCAAAGTACAAAGAGTCCAGCTGCCCTCCCAGTGAGTGGGGGGAAGTGGTGTCCAACAGCCAGAAAGCAGGGAGGATGGGAGATGTTGGGGGCGGGGAAATCAGGACTCCTCCCCCACAGCCCCCTCTTCAGCTTCAAGGGACTCTTAGACCCAGGGAAACACGTCCAGTTGACCCTGTGGGAAGAGGAAGCCCCCACCCTCCTCTCTCCCTTTATCCCTCCCAGGGTGCCTGAAATCCAGCCAGTTCAGAGATAAGCCTAAGGCCAAGCAGCCAGGGTAGGGCCACCCAGACTCCAGAGAAAGCCAGGCTGAGCCAAAGAAACCTAGGGAGCTCACAGCAGGAGCAGAGGCAACAGGGCCAGAGTCAAGATGGGGAAGAGGATGGGGGAGACAAGCTCAGAGGGGCTAGAGAAGCTGGGCCAGCTACCAGTAGGGCTGGAGGTGACAGAAACGAATTCATACAAAGCTAAGAGTTCTCAAAACCTATGAGGAGAGGGAGGTGGTCCACAATGAGGAAACCAAGGCTCAAGGGTTAGGTAAGCAATAAACTGGAATCTGCACATGGCCCATGGACTCCCAGGCCCAGGTCCCTACCACCTGCCACACGGGCCTAGGTCGGGACAGTCAGCCAACAAGAGGTAAAGGAGAGACTGAGAAGCTCCAGTGCCCAGGCAGTGCTGAAGGGGGCCCCAGGCCTGATGGTGGCTTGCCCCTTCCCCTCCAACACCCTCCACCAGGCCCAGTCCATGCCCCATCATCAGCAGAACCAGGTGTCCACCAGTGGAGACTTCAGGCTTGCCGCACTAGCCCTTTCTCACCAACCCAGTATGTCATAGCCCAGACCCAGTATGTCCCCTCTCTTGGCTCAGGCCTTGGCCTGGGCCCCTGGGCTGAGTGGCTAGGAACTACAAATGTGCTCTAAGGCCACATTGCGCTGTGAACCCACTCTGCAGGGAGCCAAGGAAGAGGAAGAGGCCCAGCAGGGAGCCCGTACTCTAAGAAAGAGGCATGATGAGAAGGGTACACACCTCTGAACCTGCAGAGAGGACATGCAGAGAGGGAGGTAGAGATACAATGAACAGGGCCCACAGACCTTCCCCACCTTTGGGCTGTGACCACTCCCAATCTCCTGCCTGCCTCCCTCCTCAAACCCTCCCACCAGAGTGAACCACTCAAAAGTGACCAGCTTGGAGTGACTAGTCTGGACAGCCAGCAAAGTGCCCCTTTTGGTGGGAGTTGCAGGAGGTGCCGGGAGCAGGCACAGCTGTGCAGCCTTGGGCAGTAAATTCACCTCTCTGAGCTATCAGATCTCATCAGTAAAAAGCCCAAAATTCCCTCCACAAGGGTTTTAAAAATGAGGTATAACTGTGTAGACTAAATGGTTTAGTACAGACTGGTACATGGTTTTCTTTTTCTGTCCCCTTACCCTTACTTGACCTGGGATTCCCCCACCCAAGCCAGAAAACTTGGACAGCCTAAGCCACCAAAGCTCCACCCTGCCCAGTTCCCTCCACACCCAGCCTATACATGCCTCTCTGGGTGCCTGCCACACCATGTACCTGACCCCATGATTCACTAATGCTCAGCATTCCTTTGGGAAAACAAAAATCAATCCACCTCACAGCCTCTGCGACCTTCAGCAGCCTCCTCCACCCATAGCTCTGCAGTCTCCTGCAAGCCCTCCCCCCTTTACCCTGGTCCCCTTTATATAAAGGGTAAAATGACACAAAGCTCACGGAAATCAGGCAAACAGCAACTCAAGGTAATGTCCCTTCCAGGAAGGCCAGCTTGTAGGACCAGCAGCAGCCACTACAAGAAGGCCTGGCTGGGCCTTGATACTGCACCCCCCTTGCCCCAGTGCCAAACTGAAAGGCTGGCAGTGAGGGCTTGGCAGCGGAACCTGAGTGACACAGGGAGACCCTCCAGCCTCTTCTTTTGTGCTGGGTGTGGCCAACTGAGGACAGCGTGTCTCCACAGGCATGCACCACACCCTTGGCCGCAGCCCTGGCCCATCTGTCCCGAGATGTCAGCATAGCCGCTGCACCTGTGTCCCACACAAGCATGGGTGCTATTCTCAGCACAGGCCAGGATGCTAGCCATAAACAGTGGTAGGATCTGCTCCTCCAGCCCATCCGCCTCCCACCTGCCCCTCAGCACCTGCTTTCCCATTAAGTTAAAAGCAGCCCAGGCTGGGGAGAAACCGAGCTGAGGGTCCACAAGGGCAGGGTCCTGCCAGCACGCTCCAGGCTGAGCAAAGGTCTGAGTGGGTGGGCAGACATAAAGCCTGGGGGTCATGGGTACCATCCTGCCTCCCTGCCTCCCTAAGGACGCCAGGCCCTGCTGGCCCTCCACATCACCTCCTCCAGGCACAAGGCTCACTTGTCCCTCTGAATGAAGCTCGGCCCTTTGTGTGTCTGTTCCTGTCTGAGAAATTCAACCCAGACGTGTAGCCAGGTTATTCTCTCATTTATCAGGGTCCTCAGTTTCCAAATTTGCAACACTAGAACTACTAAGTGGTAACTGATAGATGTAAGACATGTGCTTACTTCAAACTCGTCATTATTATTTTAGACACCGTGGCTGCTAGTTTTATTATTCAGTGGAGTGAATGCCCAGAGTTGGGTTTAAATAGCTCCCACCAAGTCCTGCCCACCACCGAAGTGCGGCACAGCAGCGGGAGGGCCACCCTCACTGCAGCAGCCTGTCACTCCCAGAGCCTCAGCCTCCCAGGCACTGTGCTAAGAGCCTCCTGCCTCAGCCCTGGACCATCCACAGCACCCAGCACCCGAGGCACTACAGGGAGCGACCCCTGCATTGCAGACGGGGAGGTGAAGCTGGCAGGGTCAGTCCCGAGCAGAGCAGAGGGGTCCTACCACAGCACAGGGTTGGTTCCACCACTTCATCTTTTCCCCCAAGAAGTCAGTACTCGAGGTTGCTGCAGAGTTAGGATGGGATGCAAGGGAAGGGGCTATTAGATTAAGGGGTGAGGGCAGTGGGGGGGGAGAAGCAAGAGGAGTTATATGCCCCTGGCCCTGCACTTACCTGTGCCCATGCACTGGCACATGGAATGAATGTTCAGGGACACAGGGCTTTTTCAAGCTCCTTCTGGTGATCCTACACCTGCTATTCTTGTGCTGGCAAAGGGGAATGACATTAGAGCACATGGTGGGCAGAGGGAGATAAAGTGTGGGTGAAGGGGCTGGGGGTCTACACATAGTAGGACCAAAGCAGGTGGGAGAAGATCACTGTTAGTCACTCTGACAGGCTGTGTGACCATAGGTGCCAACAACCCTCTCTGAGTCATAATCCAGACACTGCTAACATCAAAGGGACATTAAAGGAGCAAAGGGGCTCAGAGAGGCTGACCACTGCTCATCTTGCTGCCCAGCACGAGACAATATTGCTGATTGAATGTCCTGCATGCCCTCATCACCAGCACCAATTCAGCCCCGGAGGCCACTCACCAGCTCAGGGGGATAATGCAGGGTGCAGTCAGAGGACTTTCGCTAACGTACATCCCTGGAACATGAAAGTCCTTTCATCCCCGGCCTTCCAGGACTCACATGGAACACCTGCCCTGAAGCCCCAGCTCACTGTCTGACAAAGTCCCCAGGGTGTGACCCCATCCCTCTGCTAAACGTTCCAGGACTTCTCCAAAAGCTACAGGAGAAGAGCTGAGACAATGAGTTCGGAGGGGGTAGCACGACCCCAAAATAGGAGAGAGGTCCTCAGAAGCCACAGCTAAGACCAACATCCTCACTGTACCTGATGCCCTGGTCTCATCCCGAACTGTCCCCTCCCTTGCAGCCCTTTTCACAAGAGGAAACACAGGTCCACAACAAGGAGGCCTTGATCTGCCAGGCAGAGCAACCAATCACAGGAATGAGGGAGCAGGGGACAAGGCTGGGGCGGACCTCCACCGATCTCTGGCCATTTCATGCAAGGACTGTCCACAGGGAGAGGAGGTCTGGAGTTCCACAGTGCAGCCTGTGGCCTGGCCCCTACAAGGTCCTCTCTAGACCATCCCCTTCCTTTCCTTACTCCCCTCAGATGGCTCTCAGGCCATCCAGATCCCAAGCAGGGCCTGGACTTCTCCACCACTGGTGCACAAAGGCCTAGACATGGGAACAATGATCCAAGAGTTCACACACACAAGACACAGTGTGACCTAAAATTCCCACTCCAGCCGAAGCCTCCATCCCATCCTGGAGCTGGCACCTCAACCTTCAGCGTCCTCAGTGTGAAATGGAGACACACATTCTCCCACTTAATCCTCATGACAGGCCCATTCCATAAACAGGAAAACTGAGATTCAGAGGGGATAAATAACTTGCCAAGGTCAAAGGACTTAGGAGAGCAGAGCCAGGATTTGAACCTGGGCCTCTGAGCCTCAAAATTCACACTCTTTCCACCATGCCACACTTTCCAAAGCCTTTCCCATCCCTTACCCCTGGGGTCTCACAACCTAATTCACTTAGTGCCTACTGTGTGCCCAGTGCCAGGAAAGCAGATCACAACACAACTCATCTTCCCCTTTCACTGGGGTTCAGCAGGCAGTACTGGCATCCCACTTCATGGAAGAGTGAACAGAAGTTGGAAGGGTTTAATAACTGGCCCAAGTAATGGAAGCGGGGAGGAGCAGAAATCCAGAATCTCAGCTGCCTGCCTGAGGCTCCAGACCTCTACCTGCACTGCAGAGCCAAGGCAGCAACTCTGCACAAAGGAGCGAAACAGAGCCGCCGCAGATTGTGGGGGCGGCCTCCCCAGTCTGAGAGGCTCAGCGGGCAGGGTGACCCTCAAGTGCAGCAGCTCTGTCCTTCACTGCCAAGCAGTTTCCCACACGCTGACTCAGCTCTACTGGCCAGGCCCTGCACCCCGCACCCACTTCTCAGCAAAACTTCTGCAGTCCACCCCAAGCCAGCCTGGCAGCAATCCCCAGCCGGCCCACCTAAGTCCTCAGGATAGGTCAAGGGTACCCCCCTCAGCTGTGGCCTTCTCCAGACCCACAGCCCACTCACTCAACCAGTAGGACAGGGCCAGGCCGGTCCACTTGGGGAAGCAGGTGACATTCCAGCTCAGCCAGGCCTACTTCTAGGACACACTGCTTCACTGAGTCCTTGGAGGGAAGAGGGGACATCAAGACATAAACTTGTGGCTTAGTTTATTATTTCAGGGGGAAAAAAAAAGCAATATTTGGGTCCTGTCCCGAGTTTAGCAAATGGATCCAATTAATTGTAGATTCTGATTCTCAGTTTAGAACCATTTAGCTCATAAGCCTGGCTATCCGCTGGGTCTTAAATTGCCTCCCAGGCTGCTAAATTCCCCAGGATCCCTCAATCCCTTCTTCATGAAAGGTGGGGGAAATGGTATCTGTTCTCAGCTTCCCTGCCACTCTGAGGCTCCAGGGAGCACAGAATCAGGCCAGCGTCATTCATATCTGGCCCTGAACCTCTGGAGTCCCTTGATTCCTGCAGTCCCCTGCCTTCCTCCTAGAGTAGCTGGGGGATCCAGGGGCCATGTGGAAATCCCCAATGGTGAGAGGCCCAGCTCACTACTGTCTCTTTCTCTTCTGATGTGCCAGCCTCCTGGGCAACCAAGGGTCCATCCCCACCCTGGTCCTCCAAACATATCCAGGTGCTTACTGATTGCTGCAGCCCACACAGCAATGTGAAAACACATTTTCTCTTCAACAATCACCTCCCCTCCCCACCCCCACCTTCTCTCTCAGATCCAGGAGACAGAACAGCAAGCCTGAGACCCAGAAGGCAGGAAATGCCAGGATTCCCCTGAGCTTCAATATTCTCATCTGCCCAAGGGGACCATATTTCTGTGTGGTGACCTCATAAGGTAGAGAGAAACACATGGCAGGTGGTAGATGTGATGGTTCTCAGTGATTGACTAAGAGAAGAAGAGGCTAAGATGGTCCTGCCCTCCGGAAACATCCAGACCCAGCAGCAGAGATCACTTGGCAGGCTTCCCAGTTCCCCCAGTGGGCAGAGTGGGGCTCTGTGACCAGGACACAATCCAGATATTTCAAGCTAATGCTCTTCCAGGGCACAGCAGGCTCCTCCAGTGGATGGATGATGGGTGAATGACTGACTGACTCTGGGTCCCTCCTCTGGCCCCACCTGGAACCATGTGACCTCTGCCCCACCCCAGTTCAATCAGGAGAGCTCTGACTTTCTCCCACCTGAAGTGATGCCACCACCTCCCAATTTAGCTTTTGCAGGCTATGCAGGGAAATTTAAAATAAATTAAGGACACCGCAGTTCAGTTTCAAGGGACCTGTCATAAGCACAGATAAAACATAAAATCCACAATGGTGTGCATCTGTGGGCAGTCAGGGACTTTCCCAAGATCTCCCCAGGGCAGAGCAGAGCATCAGCCTCCACCAGGGAGCAGGCTGGCGTAAGCCCCTTCACTCTCGCATAAACCCCAGGAGCAAGAACTCTCACCATCCCTCTTTCAGAGGATGAAATGGATCAGAGAGGGCAGGCGAATTGCCCATGGCTGCAAGAAAACTACCCTGGTCTCTCTGTAGGTTAAAGCTTCTTAATTCTTCCCAACATGACCCTGAATTTTATTCTTCCCCCTTCTCCCACTTTCCAGTGGTCCTGAGTCCAGATCAGCATACCCATACACCCCATCACCAGTATCTGTCCCCTGAGATAGTTAGCTGATGCCACCTTGGGCCAGAGAGACAGAGGAGCTACAGGGAGTTGTGTAGATGGGAAGCAGGGGTCCCCCGCAAGGGACCACTCTTGGCTCAGGCCTCTCAGTGCCAAGTTGGTACCCAGGGCTCAGGGGCGGGCCCAGGCTCGCCCAGAGCTCAGGCATCTTGGCAGGGGCCCCATAGAGAAGGCAAGTTGAGCAAAGGATCCAAAGAAAGCAGCCGCAGCTGTTGGAAAATGGGGCTGGAATGGCAAAGACTCTCCTTGCAGCCCACCCTCGTTCTGGTCCTGAAGTCCCAGCCACAGGAACCCCTAGAAACCCTAATCAGCATTACCAACCAGCCACTGCCCCCAGTCTTCCATCTATGAATCAAAGACTGTGTCCTCCTGTGCCTCCTCCCCACCCAGCAGTGTGAACCGGCAGCCAGGGGTCCCCATAGCTGGCAGAATCGCTCTGACCCAGAAGCGAGGTGAAGCACTTTGCCCATTTAAGTTACTGGACGGCAGGGGTGCAGGGGTTCCCTGAATGGGGTGGGCAATCCACAGTCAACCCTCCCAACTTGCTTTCCAGGCCCAGTGGTGTCACGCCTCTTCCCGTCACCTTGGGCTCTAAAGCAAACAGAGAAACAGACATGCATGTGACAGAGGTGGTACAGGACGCTGTCCACCAGAACTGCAGCAAGTGTCACCCGACCCCTGGCCCCAGGCCTGACAGGTGGACTCCCCAGGATTTAGCCCAACCCTGTCCCCAGTGCCCTGTGCCTTCCTGGAAATGCCTGGATTCTATTCTGGTTGAGGCTGCCTCCGGGAACTCAGGGATCACTGCCTCTCCCAGGGTGTCAGCCTCTTTCTCCTCAGAAAACCTGAGGCTCCTGAGGCCCAGGACAATGAAACACCCAGTCTTTACTTGAATCCAGGCATGGACACAGAAAACATAGTTCAAACACCTGAAGAAAAAAGCTGAAGAGACTGATAGGGGTCTGGGGCAGAGCCCCGGGCTAAATCCCAGGCCTGGCTCCAATTACCTCTCTCTTCAGATCAGGCCTCATCTCAGCCCATCCACACTCACCCTTTCCAGGCACCACAAAAGGGCCATGGGAGCATT
Organism: Aplodontia rufa; assembly: GCA_004027875.1. NCBI lineage: Eukaryota > Metazoa > Chordata > Mammalia > Rodentia > Aplodontiidae > Aplodontia > Aplodontia rufa. The sequence goes on along the minus strand of PVKS010007271.1, from coordinate 16,252 downwards.
GTTCCCTCTGCTGCCAGAAGCATGGCCCCTAATCCCAGCCTGCATGTTTTGCCCTGGGATTCAGCTCAGGCTCATCTTCCCCAAGGAGCCCTCCCTGACTGCCCAGGCCTGAGACACAGAGCTCAGAGTTCAGTGCCCTCCCTGGTTCCCACCCCCGGAAGGGCACTGTGTGTGAGGCAGAGAGCTCCGTGGGGACAGGGACAGCACCATCACGAGTCCCTCAGCATCTTGGCCCACAGTGGGCATAAATGAGAGAACAACTAACAGGGTAATAAGATAGTCATGGCCCCTGCCCCTCGGTGAGCTGCATTTCCCTCAGGGGATCTAACCCAGTGCACAAGTGGATCCATACAAAGCCAAGGACCAAACCAGGTGCTGTGGTATGCTCCTGTCATCCCAGTAACTCAGAAAACTGTGGCACAAGGATAGCAAGTTCCAGGTACCCTCAGAGACAGCAAGGCCCTGTCTCAAAAATCTAAAAAAATTTTAAAAAAATATTTCAAAAAAAGAGCTTGGATGTAGCTCAGTGGTAAAGCACCCCTTGGGGAAGATAGGATGGTGCTCCTGACAAGGGTGCCCTGGTGACTCTGAGGAGAGGCCAACCACAGTGATCTGGAAGGGCTGGCCAGAGCAAGCGGCCCCAGCAGCAAGGAATTCTCCCCAGCTCAGTCATGTAGCAGCTGCCACCTGCAGCTGCCTACTCACTCCCACGGTGATCCCGGGCTCAGCCCCACAGCACTGGGCCTCACACCACAGAGGGGACATGTCCTCAGATCGTGGCCCTCCCAAAGGGGCAGAGGCAGCCAGGGGGCCAGGCACAACCTAGGAGGGACAAATGCCCACTCCCAAGGACAGTACTGCCAGTCCTCAGCACCCCAAGCTCTGTCCCTGAAGGCTCCAAGTCCTTACTGCTCGTCCACCCCATACTGTGACCCCACCACCACCACCACCACCACCACCACATCTGCTTGCTGTGACACTCAGAGCAGGGCAAATGTGCCAGTCCTGCAAGCTGAGGGAAGGAAGAGGCTCCGCAAAGAACCTGAGAACTTCGTCTGAGGGTAGTGGCATGCTGAGTTAACAGTGAAGTCTCTGTCACACTAATCCCTATCACCAATCAGTGCCTTGGTGTCTCTGTCACCCAAAGGCTCTTATGAACACCCATCTGCAGAGACTGAGGCCAAACCCATTTGGCTTCTGGCCTAAATAAACCCAGGCAGGTCTCTGAGTATGGCCCTGGCCAATCCAAAGAACCCCATTACCGAGCACCAAGTGCTATAGACACTGGCTCAGGTTAGGCCCCACTATAGCCCTGGGCTATATTTATTTGATCATGGAAGAAGGTGGCATGGAAGAAGGACTAGATAACCCCCCAGTGGTAGGGGCGGGGTGGGATCAGCGCCTCCTAACCCCAGTCTGAATCCTACAGCCACAGTGTCCCTCTCTCTTCCACCCTGCACCCTAAAATCCAGAGTTTCTGACAGCCATCAATGATGACTCCCTGCTGATGCAGAAGCCATGCACCCATGCATGCAAGAAGTACAGTGGGTCCTGTGTCACCACATCCACACATCAGAACATTCTGTGTCTGTTCTGAACACGCACAGACTGTTTCTTCTTGACACCATTCCCTAAACACTGAAGTAAAATAGCTGTTCACATTGTATAAGGTATTATAAGTAATATGGAGATGTTTTAAAGTATACATGTGCTTAGGTTATATGCAAATAATGTCATTTTATATGTGGGGCTTGAGTAGAGGAGGATTTTGGCATCTGCAAGGTGGCAGTCCTGGAACCAACCATCCAAGGATATCAAGGGACGGACGACTGGCTATCCATGCTGAGGGTATGGATGCCGCAGTGACTGTAGGAAACAGGCCAGGTCCTGGCCTTATGAGCAGAGGTACACAGGCCTGCCTCAGGTCAGCAAGGGCCCCAGAGCAGGTGTCCGTCACCAGGAAAAATCTTTCCTATGTGCCTGTCTGTGATCTATGGCATGGCTATTTCTTCCCCAAGCAAGTTAAAAAGTGACTAGTATTGCTATCGTTTGAACAAAGAAACATTATAGCAATGACTGAAACAAAAGTAGGCAGGATACAGTTTCAAAATAAGGAGTCCTCCTTTAGCAGGAATAAACTAAATATAGCTTTTATTATTGGGGAAAACACACACACACACACACACACACACACACACACACACACACACACACGGTCTTATCTATCCTCGTGATGCATAAACCCTCATCTCTACACTTGCTTCTGGAAACCCCAGGTCTTCCCATCACCCTGGAGTCCACCACACACCCCAAAGTGTAAACCTGGATTCCAAGTAGGGCTAGAGGGGCAGACAGAATCCCCTGGCTAGAGACCGCCATCTCATCTACATGTCTCCAAGGCAGTCCCCAGGTCCAGACCCACCTACTCACCACCCACAAGAGAGATAGCGACCCAGCCAGCCAATGCATGGGCGAGTCACACCACTGAGCCAAGCCTCAGTTTCTTATTTTGCTGAATGGGACTCCTAAAGTCCTCACTTGTTGGCAGGGATGATGGCACACAGCAGGTATACAGTAACCCACAGCTATTAATATTAAGTTAATATTTGACAAACCTTCCCCTGGGGCAGGAAGAACCTGCCTTTCTCTTCTCCATTCCCCAGCCCTGACCCCTGTCAGCCATTGGCATGTGCACAACCCTGGGGCCTTGTTAGGAGGTGGCAGCCTGAGGCGGGGGTGGTGCAGGAGCTGGATGCTAGGCTTCCCCACGAGATGGCACAGCATGAGAACTCCAAGACGCTGAATCCTACAGGTGGCTCTAGGGCCCTGCCCTGGGCTAACAGCCTCCCCTGAATGTTTCCATTTCATCTTCCCAAAGGCCCTGGTGGTAAGTACCCCGATTTCCAACAAGGAAACTAAGGATCAGAGAGGTCAGCAGGACTTTCCTAAGAATGCATGGGGAGGGGGCTAGAGCGGTGGCTCGGCGGTTACAGCGCTTGCCTGGCATGCACGAGTACACGGGTTCAAACCCCAGCACCCATGTACACAACTAAGTGTCAGAGCAATGAAAGCCATGTGAAAAACTCAATTTAAAAAAAAAAAAAATTGATTCTCTCTGTCTCTCTCTCTCACTGTCCTTCTCATTGAAAGAAAAAAGAATGCATGGGAAGGGGCTCAACCCCAGTTCTCTAAGCTACTGCTTGGTGTGGAAATCTCACACATGGCCCTCCCTGGTCTCAGCCATCTCTGGCACATCTCCTTCAGCCTACATCCTGGGCAGGAGCCCCTGTGCCCCAGCCCTATACAAACACCCATCAAAACTGCACATACCTTCCCTGCTTGGTAGTTTCAGTACTTGTGTCCTTTCTTTGTATTTTTAATCCCAAAAGAAGACTTGATGAAGAAACGGCTTTAGAAAAACACCTAAGGTAGAATTATGCCTATATTCCCAGCAACTCTAGAGGCAGAGGATCTTAAGTTTGAGGCCAGTCTCAGTAACTTAGAGAGGCCCTAAGCAACACACTGAGACCCTTTCTCCAAATATAAAATAAAAAGGGATGGCTAAGTGGTAAAGTGTGCTTGGGTTTAATCCCCAGAACCGAAAGAAAGAAAGAAAGAAAGAAAGAAAGAAAGAAAGAAAGAAAGAAAGAAAGAAAGGAAGAAAGAAAAAGAAAAACACAACACGCTCAACATCGAATAGGATGGTGCTGGCTTTACTGAGCATTTGCTATGTGCTGGGCACCTGTCAAAGGTTTACCTTCCAGAGTATGCATGTAAAAAGGAACCATCATTCTCCCCAATTCAACAAGATGAAACAGGGCTTGGGGAGATCTTGCAACTGGCCTAAGATCCTGCAGCCAGTCGGGAACTCAAAGCCCACACATTCTCTGCGGTCATTCACGTGGTGACATGCAGGACAGAAGGCCTAAAGCAGAATGTTCTGGGATCATAGAACCCGATGGCAAAAGGACCAGGTGAGGCTTAGCTTTGAGTTACAGGGGCAAAGGCCTGGCCAGGTGTCAGATAGCAAAGCTGAGAAGGGAACCCCGATGGGTGCTCTGCAAGAAGGAAAAACAGCCCAGCAACTTCCTTGAATCCCTGGAGGACACGATTTCCCCAGCATTCAAGACTTGATCAAATCTGACCTGAATTTGCCATCTGGCCACCCTTTCTTTTCCCGATTGCTGATGTCCTGACAGTCTGCGCTCCCTCCTCCACATCTCAGCCCATACCCATGCCTCCTGGGACCCCTTCTCCTTCTCTGTACCCCAGGTAGTCCATCACATTCTCCCTCATCTGCCCCCCCGGACAAAAGAGGCTTTGCCTGGCTTACGTCCTGCCAGACATAAGTACACTATACTGAGACCACCCAGGCCTGCAGGAGCTCAGAAAGATCCAGAGGCTATGCTTCCAACCTCCATACACACCAGATAACATAGCAGATCCCTCCCTCCAGTAGGTAATGAGCATTTACATAAATAACTCAGGTTCAAGAGAAGCTGATCCAAGGCTGCAAGGTGCCATCAAAAGCCTGGGCAAACTCAGAGGGAAAAGGTCCAGAGCAGGGAGATATATCGGTAGAGGAAAAGACAGGTGATCTGGGGAGTGGGCAAGGAAAGGGCCTCAGACACTCAAGAGCAAAGTGGAGAGAGACAGGCGAGACATGGGCAAAGCAACAGCTCGGAGCTCCACCACAGGAGTTGTGTGATTAAGTGGGGGGTAAGACCTGCCTGTCCCCAGTTGTCTCTTACATTAAAAGGGCCACGTGCACCTGCTTTTAGGCATGGCCTGGCTACTCTTATCATTGCTGCAAGGATAGACTTGTTGTTCAGGCCTAGCTCCTACTGAAGAGGCTGAAGAGGCTACTGCCTGGGGAGACCTTGACCATGCAAAGGAACATGGTAAGATTCATGGCCATGTGTCAGGGTCCTATAAATAACTGCCACTGCCCCTTCCTTTAATGAGCACCTGCTGGGCATGCCAGCACTGTGTGTGCATGGACAGCCCTGGAACCTCCCCCTCCCAGCTGGTGCACCCCACTGTCCATTCTGCTCAGGGAAGGACAATCAAGAGGAAAAAAATACACTCCCACCCCTGCCTTCTTTCTATGCTCATCACCAGCCCAGCTCCACCGGAACAAGGCCCAGCCTCCCTGCCACATGCTCCATGAGAACTCTTGGGCCACAGACCTTCAGGGACCAAGAGAACAGATTCCACCCCCCACATCCCAGCTGTCCGCCTGTCCAGCTACCCCATCCCCCAAGGGGCTCAGTCAGCCAACCTCTAATCCTCTCTGTCATCTGACCCAGGCTCCACCCTAAATGGCTTTGCCCAGCCACCCTCTGAGGCCCAAAGATGGACAGTCATTTATAGAGGGTCCAACAAGCCAAACGCAATGGGAAGCTGACCTCATGGCACCCACAGGCCTGAGCTCCAGGCACACTGGGGGTAGCTGAAAGACCAGCAGTGGCAGTAGGAGACCTTAAAAGAATATGTTCCACACAAGCCAGAGAGCCACACACGCACCCTGCCTGAGACCGCATCCAGGGGCTCAGCCTAGTCCAAGGCATCTTGCTCACATCTAGGCAGGATTTGATGAACAAGGGACAGCAAAGTAGCACATGATACAAATCAGCCCACCAACAGGCCCGCGTCGGGGCTCCCAAGCCAAGCCCCCTCAAATGCCCTCATTTGTTCATAAATACTAAGTAAGCATCTATTGGGGCCAGGTAAATCCCAAAGTGCACACATATGGATCTGCCTAGATCAGGGTTAGAGACAAGCGGATCAGTGGGTAACAGCAACCCAGAATCCATGGAGGTAGACAGAAGAGAGCTGGTTCAGTGACTCCCACAGAGACCCACAGCACCACAGGTCAGGGTGTCCTTGACCATGTCGTCACCTGAGTTTCAGTGGATGCTTGAGCTGAGAGATGATATAGAAAGAAGAGAGGATGAATGACAGGGGGCAATTCTTTGTACGGGAATACTTTCTGGCCCTTCCACTGTAGCTTCTGTATTCTTTGTCAAGAAAAAAAAAAGCCGTCCTATTAGAAAAAGGAAATAGGAATTGCCCCATTACACATTAATTGACTGAGGCAATGGTGGGGCTATTTGTAGAGCAGTAGGATTGAAGACCCATTAGCAATGGGAGTTAAGAGGGGATATTGAACACCACCAGAAGATCCCAAGGAGGCAGCCCTGTTAGCAACACCCATCCTTTGACAAATGCAGATTCTGAATGGCAGGAAAGCAAATAGAAGAGGTTGGTGTGGGTTGGGGTATAGGTACAAGGCTTCCTGGGAGCAGGTCCTGCAAAAGGCCAAGAAAGGGAGGATGGAAGAAAGTCTGTATTAAGAGAGCCAGGATGCCTGTCATGTTGCCTTGGCTTCTGCTCAAGTGAGGGTCCCTAACTAGTACCCATGGGGCACACAGCAGCTGTGGCATTAAGCAACTGCAGGTCCATGAAGCCCAGGTTCAGGCAGGGCCAGCCCTGCCGTTGGCCAAGGCCAGCATCCATAGCCCACCAGCTGTCAGCCAACTGCTCAGGGGCACTGAACAGGGGTTGAAGAGGGATAGGGACGGATGGTAACTCAGTGGGCCAGTGACACATGGCCACTTACAAGAAGGGGACACAACCCATGCCTACTTTCCCCAGAATTATATCAAAGATTCTGCTGCAGAGAAAGGCAACTAGGGCAGAGGGGCACACCAGGAGCAATAGGGAGCCAGGCTGGACATGAGTGGAGAGGGGCAGGGAACTTGTCTCAGCTAGCTCTCAGATTCCCATTCATCTCCCTCCTCCTCCTAGGAGCAGGAAACAGGCTCAGACCCAGGGCTGCCTGCTCCAGGCACCTAGATGGATTACCCAGTCCTGGGGAGGAGGGGAAGCAAGAGTAGCTGCATCTGCTGCTACCCCTCCACCCTAGAAGACATAAGTCTTCCCAGCCCCCACCAAGCTATTCCTGGGGCTCTAATCCCTCCTCCTCCCAGGGGTGGGGGTGCTGGCCAGATCTGGAGCTTGGTTCACAGCCCTTCCTTCCACACCCACCCACCTCCTTAGCCCAACCACCAGGATGAGCAGTGGGACTCCGGGAGGCACAGGGGAAGCTCCCCCCACCCCCCCCCACCCCACCCGCTGTCACGTGACTGAATCCTTAGGGAGCCCGTAGGTCTCAGCTGCAAAAGTCATTGTTTATAAACAGGCACACGGCCGACAGAGGAAGGCCGGTCTGTCCCCGGGTCCCCACCGGGTCCCCCACGGAGCACTGGGGGGCTTCCAGGCAGAAACACGCATTCTACAATCTCGAATTTCAGTAGGAATCGCCGGGGGAAGTGGCGTCAGCTGCTGGCGTAATCTAATTCAATAAAACAGAGATGGCTTGGGATAAAAAGCTGACCGGGCAAGGACCCCTGCCTCCCAATCCCCGCATTTCCTGCACAGTCAGGGTGGCCCTGGAAGCCCCGACACCATCCCCCAGCGCCAGCTGGGAGTCACACTCAGCGAAGAGGGGTCGGATTTCCTGCGGCGCCCTCCACGCCCCTACTCTGGGACAGGTCCCCACCCGGCCGCCCGGGGGCTACCAAAGCCAGCGCCGCCACCCCCTCCCCGGCAGCGTAAAACGCTTAGCCCCAGTAGGAACCAGGGCACCTCCTGGAGGGCTACGAGCCCTCTGCTGCTGGAGGAGCCGGGCAGGCGCTCCCAGGCCGCAGGCACCTCACAGGAAAGGAAATCCGATCCTTCTTTCGGGCCAGCGGGGACAGAAGGTGGAGAGGTGGTGGGAAGAAGAGAAATGCGGGCGCCGGCACCCGCGGGTTGAGAAGTAGCCTCAGGAGTCCGGGGCGCGCAGTAGCCCGACCGGAGGGAAATGCTCCCTCCCTCCGCTGGCGTGGGCCCCTCCGGAATTGTCCGCAGGGGCCTGGAGTCATGGGGGTCGCCACCTCGCCTCCCGACATCCCACCCCTTGTCCTCCAGGGTGGGTTTAGACTGGACCCAGCGCAGCTAGAGGAGCCCAGAGTGTGGGCCGCCACTTCTCTGCAGAGGAATCGCGGTCGTACAAAGCGGCCGAAGGCGCGGGGGAGGGGGTTGGGGGGACAGCTGTGCCCTCGCCTGCCCCGGCCCAGGTGGGGCGACGGAGAACGCGAACCGAAGGGGGAACCCAGAGTGCCTGGGATCGCAGCCTGGGAACCGCTCGGCAGCCACCGAGGTGCCCGGAGGTGACAGGGTCTGAGGCTGGAGAGTAGGGAGACAGGTGACGGGGCTCGGGTTCCCTCACCTTCTCCTGCGCGCGGGTAAGCTTCTTCTGTACATTGCTGGCGATCTTCCCCGCCGTCACCCCCTTACTGCCCATCTCAGCCATCGCGGCGCCGGCCTCGCCCGGTAGCTGGGGCCGATCTTGCGCTGGGAGGCCGTGCGAGTCGCGCTCCCAGCCCCCAGCCCCAGCCGCGCGTCCGGACCGGGCTCCGGTCCACGCTGCTCACTAGACAGCGGAGCCGACTGACGGAGGCGGAGCGTGCGCTGGGCCGGCGAGAAAACGACGCTGGGACCGAGGGAGGGAGGGACCGACGGAGGAAGGGGGCAGGGAGGAGGGGCCGGGCCTCGGTCGGTGGTCAGCGCCCACTGCCCGCCCCCTCCGGACAAGACACTGCCTTTTAAAGGGCCACTCCTCTCCGGAACCGCTCCACTGCCCGGGAGGAGGGAGCCTCCCGCGTGGCGCCGCGAGCTGGGGCGAGCAACACGACCAGAACGCTCCTGTGACACCGCCCCGGGGCGGGACCTAACGCGACAATCCTGGGTCCTGTACAGTCGCGGGCCTGAACCCTTGGTCCTCTTCCCCAGCAGTCGCCTCCTGAAAGCCTGGAGCATTGGGTACTTTCGAAAAACAAAGATAATGTGCTGCGATTGGTGCGCAGCCAAGGAGCCTCGACTGCTGCCGGAGCGCCCGGCCTTTCGCGGGGCTAGCCTCCTGCCTGCTACCCAGAGCTCCGCCTCCTCCTTGCCCGTCGCGGGACGAGTCTGTCTGCAAGCTCTGGGCACAAGGCGCCTCTCCTAGGCGCTTAGCTCTGTGCCTTCTAAGGGCTCGGGCTTTCCAATCTGCCAGTAATCGTGGCAACATTACTGCGCGCTTGCTGTGTGCCTGGCGCTGTGCTAAGTGATTCGACAGGCACTGTCTCTTTCGGTTTCCAAACAATTATTTCATTCTACAAGGGAGACACGATGTTTCTGACCACATTCCTGGCTCTCAACCATTAAATGTTGGGTTGTTTCCTAATACCTGCAACCGTGAAAATAATTAAGGATCATTTTCACGGAGAAGATAAGATTATATTGTTCATCAACTTGCCAACAGACCAATGACCGTTATTATAAACTACAATCACTTGGTGTCCCAGGATTGGTTCCAGGACCTCAGCGAATACCCAAAACCCGTGGATGCCGAAGCTCTTTATATAAAATGGCGTAGTATTTCCCTATAATCTACACATATCTTTTCTGCGCACTTTAATGCACTTATAACACCCAATACATACAAATACTATGTGGACAGTTGTTATACTGTATTTTTTAGGGAATAATGACAAGAAAAAAGGTCTGTATATCTTCAGATTCTTTTCCCCTTTAATGTTTTCCATCCTGGAGTGTAGAACCCTCAGGTACAAAGGATGAACTGGAATAAATATGCATAGTTTACTGATGTCCACATCCACTACCCCAAAAACATACCAGGGACTGTAAAGGATGCTAGGTCACTTTGCCACCTGGAAGTTTCTCAGGAACTATATGCACTGAGTAGAAGAGAAGAGAGTTGCTGTCAAAAGTGTGTACACTTGGGGCTGGAGTGGTGGCTCAGTGGTTACGGTGCTTGCATGGGCAAGCACTCGCGTTCAAACCCCAGCACCATGAACACAACAAAGTGTCCGAGGATTGAAAGTCATATGAGAAACTAAATAAAATTGCTTCTCTCTCTCTCTCTCTCTCTCTCTTTCTCTCTCTCTCACTGTCCCCTTTCTTTAAAAAAAAAAACAAAAAGAAAGAAAAAGTGTATACAGGTGCCAAAGTCATTTATCAGTCAAAAGTGCAGAGTTACCCCCCTGGCGGGGGTCTCAGGATAGGGGGTTACTGTAGAAAGGGTCCCTGCAGACTGCATACCAAGCGCCTTGTACAAATAGAGAAACCGAGGCTCAGGAACGAAAGATCCAGCCTGCATTCACAAAGGACATCTCTCTTTCCTAGGAGGCTCTCCAGCCGGCCCTTTCCTTGCTCCCAGTTGTTAGCCCCAGGCCTCCTTCCCTGGAGAGACAGGCTGAGGCTCAGCACTGAATCACTGTTGAAAGTCCCAGAGATAGCAAATGACAAGCACAGATCCAGTCCTCAAAAACACCAGCACTGCATGAATAGAAAGCATTCTCTCGAATTATTATCATAAGCTTGTGTCCTATTTGTGAGTCCCTGAAAAAAACACTTAAACAGCCAGGCTTCCTAAGTCAGCTTTCTTTTGAAAATTCAACATGCTTTCACCTCACGGTCTCTTTCCCCTTAATTTTGTTACTGTCACCATTCTCTCAAAATTATTTCTTGAGCTGGGAATTTAGCTCAATGGTAGAGAGCTTGACTAGCACGCGTGAGGTCCCCATCTTCAGCACTGGGTGGGCAGAAGGGAGCAGTTTTTTTCCACTGCTCCTCTGAGGAAAGGAAGAAAAGAGCAGAAGTCAGTTTCTGTTACAGTCAGCCCCTGGGGAACAGCAGAAGATTCTGCTTGGCTGGACTTTGGTGTTTCAAAATGTCACTTGAAGGAAAAATAGGAAGCAACTGAAATGTTCATCAGTAGGACAGGGTCAGTCATGACTCCACAGGAACCAGGGGGGCCATTTGGGAATCATTTAAAGCAACCTTTACAGAGATTATTCAGCAATATGGAAATGATGCTTATGGCATAGTTATGAATGCAAAGGGAAGACAGGAAATTGCATATTCACACTCCGTACAACCACATAAAAACAAGTTAAATGTGCAGGATCAAAACACTCAAAAGTACCGTGCATCAAGAAAGTAGTTGCATTAGGGTCAAGGCGTTGGGGCTGATATTTTCCCCCTTAATTTTCTAAATATCCTAAAATATATTGCCTTCATAAAAGAGCCATAGCTCTAGTTTTAAAGAAGGGTGATTCTTTTTTCTTTTTCTTTTTCTTTTTTTTTTAGAGAAACAATTTTTTTTTAATTTTTTTTTTTTTTTTTTTTTAGTTTTTCATGTGGCTTTCATTGCTCTGAGACTTCATTGTGTATGTGGTGCTGGGGTTTGAACTCACATACTCCCACATGCTGGGCAAGCGCCATAACCACTGAGCCACTGCTCCAACCCCAAGAAGGTGATTCTTTATCTGATCTCTAGATTAGACCTTCCTAAACACAAAAGTGTTGGAGGATATATTGAAAATTTTAAATGGTACCTTTGAAGTACATAAAAATTAAAATGTTTGACCTTCAAAAAATGCAATCAACATGAAGGACAAAAGTTTGGAAGAAAATGCTTCAAAAATGTTAATACAAGTCCAAGTAAAACGTAGGAGATTTTTATTTTCTTCATAATTTTTTTTATAATATGCTATTTTCTTTCAACCAGAACAGGCCATTATTTTAAATATCAAGGGGAAAAAACCTTCCATTTTGAAGTTTAATAGTTAAAAAAACTAAACTGTAAGAAACTGGTGAAAATATTTTTAAATTAGCTTTAAAAACATTAAGAGCCCAATATATAAATTGGCAAATAGCACAAATAGATAATTCATAAAATTGGATACTCAAATAACTAACAAATACATTTTAAAAGTTCACTCTTTGCCAGACAAAAATGCAATGTTCATTAAATCATTAGATACCATCTTTGTCTCCAGTTTCATAACACATTTTGTGTGTGTGGATTGAACCCAGGGGCTCTCTCCCCCCTACAACCCTTTTTATTTTTCATTTTGAAACAGTGTCTCACTAAGTTGCCCAGCCTCCTATTATCCTCCTCCCTCAGCCTCCCCAGTCACTGGAATTACAGGCTTTCACCTTTAAGCCCAGCAATAAATTGTTTTTAAATTTTTACAACCAGAGAAACAGAAACTCTCACACACTTCTTCTAAGACTATAAACGCATACAAAGTTTCTAGAAAGCAATTTGCAATAGTATAAGAACCACCAAAATATCCATATCCTTCAATCCTACAATCCCAAGTCTAGGAAATAATTCAAAAAATTTAGCAACACTTTGACCACACGGATGTCCACCACATTATTTAGAATAATGCAAAACTGAAAATATCCAATATGTTACTATCCGGATGCTGAATAACTAACTAAACTATGGTATCATCATACAAGAACTGTCTACCAAAACATCGATGCTTGTGAAGTTTTTGGTGATGGTAGAATAATACAGGATAGAATCAACATGCAAATCCTGATTGATATTTCTGGGTGGATCGATTTGGGAGTAAGGATTTTGGGGTTTTTGGTTTTTTTTTTTTTCTGCTTCTTCCTCTTTTTGCTTTCCCAACTTTGTATAGGAACTAATTTTGTCACCAGATAGAAATGCTGTTAAAAATACAGACTGAAATGAGGAAACAATAGTTGATAAACCACAGATGTGGCAGAGTAGAAAGAGAAATCTCAGAGTCGCAGTGTGTGCGCTGTGTATCTGAACTTCAAGGACTGGAGAAACGATGTTTTTGCTTGTTTGTTTTTAATAGATTAAATATTCTAGAACAGTTTTAGGTTCAAAAAAATTGAGCAGAAGATATGGAGATTTCCCATACGATCCCTACTCCTGACATGCGCACCATCTCCCCCACATTCCCCACCAGAGTGCCACCTTTATTACAATTGATTATGACATTGATATGTCATAATCCCCCAAAACTCACAGTTTGCATCAGGGTTCAGTCTTGGGAGAGTACATTCTGGGAGTTTGGACAAATGAATGATGACATATATTTACCATTATCATGTCACACACAATAGTTCCACTGCCCTAAAAATCCCTTGATCTCCACCTGCTCATCCCTCTGCCCCCAACCCTAGCAACCACTGATCTTTTGATCCTTTCCATAGTTTCGCCACTTGCGGAATGCCGGGTAGTTGGAATCACACCCATGCAAACCTTCCAGATTGGCTTCTTTCACTTACTAACATGATATAAGTTTCCTCCATGTCGTTCCAAGGCTCGATAGGCTGTTTCCTTTTCACACGAATAATATTCCATGGCTTGGATGTACCACGGTTTATCCATTTACCTATTGGAAGGCATCTTGATTACTTCTAAGTTTCAGCATTGATGGAGAAAGCTCCTATAAACATCCATGTACAGGTTTTGGTGTAGACCTCAATTATAAACTCCTTGGGATAAACACCAAGGATTTTTATCCTGGATAAAAGGGAACAGTACATTTATTGTTGTAAGTAACTGCCGAACTGTCTTCCAGAGGGGTGAGGCAACTCTGCATACCAGCAGCGGATGCCAGCATTTGGTGGTGTGAGTTTTCCGGATTTGGGCCGTTCTGATAGTGTGTGGTGGTGTCTCATGGGTTGGAAAATGTTGGTTTGTTTGTTTGTTTAAACCATGAGGAACACAGGCAAGCCAAAAGGAGTCTGCCTTTCCCTTGGAGAGAAAACAGCCTTCTCCTTTTATAATTCAAGAATGAAAGACAAGGTTCTGAACTAGCAATATCCCACCAGCTAGCGCAAAATTCAATCTTATGAAGCAAGGTTTCTATTGTTTATACTCTTTGGCTATCAAAATAATCCTGTGTTTGATTGAAACGGGGTTTTGTTGTTGGTTTTTTTAACCTCCTTTTATAGATAGACAACGATGTGTTTTCCAAGGGCACTTGGTTGGCGGATCCCGCACTGAGACAGTCAGCACCCAGGGGCTGAATAGACCAGCTTCATTCCTCCCTTCTGGAACTTCAGGCTTCACCTCTTAAGACAGGAAGGGGCTTTCTTGTCCAGGAACTAGAAGAATCTACAGACAGAACCAATTACTTGGGGTATCATAAATGTGATATAGTGTCTCAGAAGGGCTCTTTGACTCAAATTATCCTCTCTCCCTCTCATATGTAAAATACCACGATCCCAGGGTCAGATTTGTGACTTTTCCATCCTTAGGTATGTTACTGAAACTATTCAAGATCCATCTGTAATGTGAGGGTGAATTATGCTCTTTATATTATGGGAATAATGAACAATATGTATTTATATCAAGCCCTTGGAGTATTGGAAATGACTCTGACAATGGTGGCTATATATAGTAGCTGGCAGATGGTATAACTTCAGTCTTCTCTGTCAGCTGTCCTGCTTTCCTTCAGAAGACTTTTCTTACTGAGTATATGCTATGGTTTGGATATGGTTTGTGCATCCCCCAAAAGTTCATATGCTAGAAGCATGTAGCTTGAGAGCTCATGGATCTTTAAGAGGTGGGCCTAGTGGCTATTAGATCATGGGGCCTCTATCCTTAGAAGGGATAATGTTGTTCTCCCAGGATCAGAGAGAAGGTTGTCATAGACTGAGGTCACCCCACATGTTTAGACACTTCCACCTGTGGCTATTTCCCATTCCACTTTTCACATTCCACATTTCCCATTCCACTCTGCCATGTTATCACGTAGCCAGAAAGCCCTCACCAGAGGCCGGTCAGATGAGGCCACCCAATATTCAACTTTCAGTCTCCAAAATTGTGAGTTAAGTATATTTCATTTTTTTATTCCTTAGCAACCAGAAATGGACTAAGGCGGTGTGGTTTGAGGAAGCCTTGTCCCTTGCACCCTGACAGCTAATACTCTGGACTTAAAAGTTGGGCACAAGAGTGCATGGCTTAAGCAGAGTCAATTGGCGTTTGAACTGATCTGTTTGGGGGCCCAGAAGTTTCTCTTTCAGCTAGATTGACTAAGTGGGGAAAATGCAATTTTAGAGCTGCCACAGGCCAGCTAGCCTACCATGTGAAAGATCTACCTAACGGTTGAGGTCAACGAGGGTGGAGAGATGAAGAGACGGAGACAGAGAAGCAGAGGATGAGAAGCAGAGTGAAGGATACTACTTGAGAACTTGGTCGCAGTCTTTTCTGAATCCTGCCCACTCCCACCTCCAGCTCTCCAGCTACATGAGTCAATACATTTTTTCTTGCTCAATCCAATCTGAGATCACTTATAATCAAAAGAGACATGACTAATATCCCACCGCCATAATAATATCCTTCCGGGAGACACCCTAGTGCATCCCTAATTCTGTACAAATCTTCAGGTTGGTCTCTCCTGTGTCTCTCCTGGCTCATCCGCTTTAATAAGGAATGCCTAAACTGGGACAGTTTGAGGTGAAAAGGAAAACAAATAATTATACTTGGGAAATTAGCATAAACCAGGATATTCTAGGCAAAATGGAACACATGAATTCCTACAGTAGGAGTTAAGAAGAAACTTGGGGAATGAGAATAAGGCCATGCAATTCAGTCTGTGCTAGGGTTGATGCTGAATGTGGACATCAGTGTTTTTCCCCCCACGCCTGACCATCTTCCCCAGGCCTGTCCACCTCCACCAGGCCTCTGTCTTCCCCAGGACTATTTTGCCCCAGGCCTGTCCAGTTTCCTTGAAGTGATCCTTATAGAGATGAGAAGGCAACCCTTCAAAGAACTCTTGGAAATGACCCTTCCCTCTGCCCCCAGCTTCCAAACCTACTGACCCAGATGTTAAGATCCAATGAACCTATTATAGTGACATGGCTTCATCAATGTCTATAGCAGCTCAATTTACTATATCTAGACTATGGAACCAACCCAGATGCCCCTCACTCAACAAGTGGATACAAAAACTTTGGTACATATATACAATGGAATACTACTCAGCCATTAGAGAGGACAATATCATGGCTTTTGCAGCCAAATGGATGGAGATGGAAAGAATTATGCTCAGTGAAGTATCCCAATCTCAGAAGCTCAAGGGCCGAATGGTATCTCTCATCTGTGGAAGCTTGAATACATGAGGAAGCAGTATGTTAGACGGCTAAGCTAACAATAACTTCAAATGGTATGATTCTCAACGCAATAGGGGGATGGCTCCCTAGGTTACTTGGAGGCATAGGAAGGGGGGTGGGGAGGGGAGAGGGTGTAGGAAGAACTCCTAGGAGACTAGAGAGTGGGAATATGGGGGAATCATCTCAGAAGGAGATCTCTGTCCTCCACGAGATACCCATTTAATGCAGGGGTTCTTCTGGGGGAAACAGC
>PVKS010007270.1:0-73822 GCA_004027875.1 Aplodontia rufa | reverse complement strand
AAAAAAAAAAGAATGGAGAATTCATCCTGGGGAGTTCAGAATTTATTGTGTTCAATAAAATTTAATATTACTTTTTTCCTAACTGTTCCTCATCAGGTGTCTTAAGAATTACAAATGCTACAGAACTATTGAGGAAAAAATTTGCACTAACCTCAGAAAAATGGAGACAGTTCTCAGGCAGTCCATATCTCCATTACCAGTGTCTTACAAGGAAGCTTTAGAGCGCTTGGAACAAAGCAAGGTAACAGTATTTGCAAGTCTCCAGTAAGTCTGTGCGTGAAACTCAGAAGAACAAGCCAGAAGGCTGCAGAGAATGTGGCTCTCTCAAAACCCATGGAAGTCTTCAGGCTGAGTCGTGCACCTGTGAAAATCCCTCAGACCAGAAGCTGGGGGGAGAGAAATGAAACGGTGGTTGATGAGAGGTTTAATCAAATTAAATTAAATATTGTTTTGATGGTTAAAATAATAAATGTTTTGCAAATGAATTACCTAGTAAAATATGAAACTTAAAATAGCAAGATGTACTTCTTGAATATTTACTGTTGAAAATACACTTTTAGATTTATGGGTCATTATTTGTCCCCAGAGTCCCAAATTCATGCACGATATAGTTTATAGATAATTGTCATCTGGCCCAAATTGACTTCCAAAAGGATAAAAAAAAAAAAGTTGCATAATATTTGTGGAGGGTAAAAATCACTAACTGTTCAAGAATTAAAACAGTTTATATGTTCCAGAGAAAAACAATGGCATGTGCCCCTCCTGTTCTTCTCATTATGTTTCTCAAGGCCTTGGTGTCAAGTCTCACATCCATCAGAGGAGACTTCATGAAACTACGACAAGTCCTCAGACACTTGAGCCGCCGGTGCTCCGAAAAGGATGGTGCGCGTGTGCTCAGAGCCCTGGTGGCTCTGTGGGAGAAATGGCTTGGTTTGCTAGAAGCTGCCAAAGAGTGGGAGATGTGGAGCGAAGAGCTGAAGCAGGAGTGGAAATTTGTCAGTGAGGAAGTGAGTGCTTCATTTTCAACATTCAAACCCTGCCGTTTCCAAAAGAGTTGTTGCGTTTGTTTATCATCTTTGCTTTGTGTATAAAACAAGTCCCCAACCAGTAACATCTGTGTGCATCACATATGTGTTACCTGCAAATGTTTCTAGGGGTCAGGCCCTGTTCAGACAGTCTCAAAGAAACTGTCTAGGCTCTTTCATAACAACGGCTTCGTTTTTTGTTTTGTTTTGTTTTGTTTTTGGTATAAGATAATTCTGATAGATGACCACTTGCCAACTTCAGCTTTAAAATCTTTATTGTAAAGATAAATTAATCCCTCTTAAAAATAATTGGCTTGGAGCTGGAGCGGTGGCTCAGCAGTTACATCGCTTGCCCAGCATGCGTGAGTACACGGGTTCAAACCCCAGCACCACACACACAATAAAATCTCGGAGCAATGAAGGCCACATGAAAAACTAAATAAAAATTTTTTCTCACTTTCTCTCTCTGTTTCTCACTGTCCCTCTCTCTTTAAAAATAAAAAAATTAACTGGCTTTACATTCATTATACTAAAGGTGAAAATTAGGCAATATGCAGAAAACCAACTAATTTTGAAATTACAGTTGTTAACTATGGAAATCAGCTATGATTGTTAAGCATGATCCTAAAAATATGAGGTATGTTGTTCTTTCTGAACACTGTCTCATAATATGTGCCATTCACAGATGTTAATTTAATCATGGTTTAGGACTCAGGCATCACATGTATTAAGAAAGAAAATTAAAAATTGTATGAAATGATCTTGGAGTATTATCTAAGTTTTCCGAAGGGTCAGGTTTAAATGAGGTACAAATCAGAATGTTACATGATAAACCCTTCTCTCTTATTCATTTCAAAACTTGTGCTGAATTTACTTTAGAAATATAATGAATCAATTCTTCATTGTAGCAAAAATCACATGTTTTGGGATCAAAATGTTTAGCACTAGTAACCTGCGTAGAACTTGATGTTCTTAAAAATGAATATCCTTTCAGTGGCTCTGCTGGGGTTTGATTAGTGAGTCATCTCTTCAAATTTCAAACGCTAAGAAACTTTGTAAATTATCCTTTTGGTGGAGCTGCTAGCAGAGTTCCCTGCCTATCTGTAATAGCACTGTTTGCCAAGTCCTGCCCTGTACTGAGAAGGCAGTTCACACATGACCTCATTGGATCTTTGCCTTGGCCTCTGGAGTTAAATATTATCACCATTTTATAGATGGGGAAACTGGAGCGCTGAGAGATTAAGCAACAGCAAAAGAGCTCTGTCTGGGGATTGGGCAGTAAGCCCCTGTGGGATAAAGCTGGGGTGCCTCCTTGCTCCCCACCTTACAACCTGGCTACAGCTTTACCTTTAGTGGGCATCTAGTAAATATTTGTTGAAGGACAGCTCTTTTTCAAATGCAGATCCCAGCTAATTCTAACCCTTTGTTCTCTTTATCACACTAATTGCTTTATACTCATTTGCAATAATATTAATTTGGACCCCATTCAAAAAGAACTTTGTAATTATTCTTACAAACATTTGACAAAATCTGCTAACAAAATGTGTTTCTTTAAGGAATAGCACAAACAAATGTCCTCATGTAGTAGCAATAATAACAGCTACTAAGTAGAGCACTTCTTGCGTGCCAGTCATAACTCCACACACTGGGTTTAGGCCATTGCATGTGTTAGCTCATCCTCGAAAGACTCGAGGAGATATTTTACATATGTAAAAATTTTTTTGGGTGCAGGATGATTTCTCACTATGAGGACCAGGGTAGCCTCCAACTCCTAGGTCAAGTAACCCTCCTACTTCAACCTCCCAGGGGTCTGGGACTACAGGCATATACCTTCCATGCCTGGTGTCTCTAACTATATTTTTATTATCCTTGCTTTGTAGACGGAGAAAGTGAGACAGTGAGAATGAAAAACTTGCCCAAATTCACAAGTGGTAGAAGAGGATTCAAACTTAGCACTCTGTGCTTAATTGCTGAATTGCCAAATTAAATGATATTTGCATACATCAAATTGATTATTTTTCCTAGTGTTGGGGCTCAAACCCAGGACCTCATGCATGCTAGGCAAGCACTCTACCCCTGACATATATCCCCAGCATGATGTATGATTGTAATGTAGCTCACATCTATTCAGTAGGATTACATCATCTAAAGACATATATATATTTTTCTGATAGCATGGTTGGTGCCTTTATAAACGTGAATTTCCATTTTTAAAATGTCTACAATAACATTCAGTATCTTTAAGGAATAAATGATTCATAAATGATTTTTGAAAACTTAATGTCTAGCTTATAATTTATAAAATAAAAAATAAAATTAATTTATTTACCTTTTTCCCTTCTTAAATCTTACTTTCCTATTTTCTTAAACAAAATTGTGGTTATCCAGAATCATTATATATTTTAGATTTTGGTAGTGATAATGTCCTAGAATGAAATCTTGTCTTCAAAGGCAATTGGAGATCTAAGGCTGGCTTCTTCCCTGGTACCAAAAGTCATTTCTCTGTTGGTTTCTATTTCTGTGGTTCCAGGTGTTTCATTCTCTCATCAAGTTTGCTTATGGTGCAGCTAAGGTTCCTTCTCCCTTTAGACTCTTCTTCATGGTTAACTGTGAACCTAAAAGTTTTGTTTTGGTACTGGGGATCAAACCCAGGTGCACCTTATTTCTAAGCTACGTCCCAGTCTTTCTCATTGTATTCTGAGACAGGGTCTAACTAAAGTGCTGAGACTGGATGAAAAGTTGCAATCCTCCTGTCTTAGCCTCCTGAATTGCTGGGATTAAAAGCTTGCGTCACCATACCTGGCTGCACCTAAAAGTTTTATAACCAATTTAATTAGGATTCTATGTCTAAGGAAGATCATGAAAGCCTCTTGTAGGTGGAAAGCTGGTGCATAATTGTTACGGCAACTGCTTTACCAATCTGAGAGCTTTCTTCACTGCCAAATCAGTAAAATTTAACATAAAGTTTGTTGAGTTTTGTCAAGTATATACAGCCACGTAACCACCATCAAAATCAAGATGTAAGACATTTATGGTCATCACCTTCTCGCACCTCCAGCCCCTGTCAGCATTACTCTAGTTCTTGTCCTGTAGCTTTTTCATTTGCAGAATGTCATGTAAATGAACTCATAGGCTGTGGCCTTTGACTTCTTTTCATTAGGCATAGTGCCCTTGGATTAATTCTTGGTATTGCTTGTAAAGGTAGTTCATTTCTTTTTTTAATCCTGAGCAATAGTCTGTTTGGTGGATGGATCACATTTTATCTGCATATGATAAGAATTTGCCTGGCTTTTAAGTGAAATTATCATTTTATTTTTATTTTTTTAAGAGAGAAGGACAGAGAGAGAGAGACAGAGAATCCATTTTTATTGAGTTTTTCACATGGCTTTCGTTGCTATGGCACTTAGTTGTGTACATGAGGTGCTAGGGTTTGAACCCGTGTACTTGCACATGCCCGACAAGTGCTGTAACCACCGAGCCACTGCTCCAGCCCTGAAACTATCATTTTGATTTTAGGTTTTCAATATCTGGGGGTGTGGCTCGGTGGCAGAACATTTGCCTAGCATGCACACGGCCCTCGGTTCAATCCCTAGAACCCCATTAAAAAAATGTTGCCCCCTTTGAGTTTCCTTCCTCAAATACTTACAAGAGACAAACCTGAGTTTGAGGTCTGCCAGCAAGTGATTTATTTTGGAAGTGACACGAGGGGACCGGAATGGGGGACTAGGAGAACTGAAACAGGAAATGTCTGAGCCCTTAGCTGTTTGCTCTGATTGGGTCTTCATTGCTGCCTTTGTCCATTGGGGGTGAAGGAGCACCGAGAGATGCTCCGCTATGTCCTGGATGGCAGACATGGTTCTTTCAATGCCAGTGTTTTAGAGTCCTAGATGTACTGTTACCCCTTTCACTACAGCAGTGCCTTTATTTGCATGGTGGTTCTCAAGCAGGAAGATGCAATATGATCTAGTGGAACCTGCCCCCACTCCCTGGTGCAAGTGTAGCGGTGGGCATAAGAACCAAGACGTAGAGTCAGTGGTATTTCGGTTTGGAGGTGATGGGAAGCACATAGTTCCTAACTTAGTCTCTTGGAGAAGGACTAGTCTACACCTACTCCAGGTATTATAGCAACTGTACCCAACTGGATCGTTTGACCCAAGTGGCAGAGCACTGGATACCACAGTCTGCCCCTGCTGCAGTGCCTCATTTTCTCCAGGAGTCCCTCAATAGTGGTGGCACTGTTGGTAATGGCTCTTATATGTCTCTTTCTTAGGGGTACAGGTGAAGGATTGAACAACTTGAAAGAAGAGACGCCTCAGACTATTGGGTCCTGGAGACTTTATTGATGCCGGGGTTTTTGAGTTTTTCGTGGGCTTTATTTCTCACCTTGTGGCACATCTTACTGGACATGCAGGACCCCTGATCACCATTTCAGTTAGCATGAGGTCATAAGTGTAGTTGACTCGTGTGATGTTCTATAGTGTCAAGATGGCCAGAAGCGTGGCTCTGTGTGAACACAGAATTAACATTACTTGAGGACAGAATGAGGTAAATGAGTGGTGCAGAGGAGGGGAGGAAGATCCATCTGCTTCCAGGGAGTTTGAGACTTTTTTCTAATTCTTTGTTAAAGGCTAGTGGAGCTCCTAATTTCCAGATGTATGTTAAAATAAGTTATGGTTTCTGGATTTTGTGCATACTGGTGGTTGATAAATACATGGTTGGTTTGGTAGTTCAGGCTGCTTTCTCAGTGGTCGGTGACATGAGGGTAATGAGGGTCTACTGGACTTACTTTTGGAACATGTGGAGATTAGAAGTGAAAGGAAAGGGAACTGCAGGAAAATTTCTACTGGAAGCAGCTGTGTAGGGATCATTCTAACAATCCCGAGTGTATCTCAGGAGAAATGCTGCTTTAGCCTATAGAAATCTGAAAGGGTAATCAATTATTTTAAATATTCATAAGTATTTCCATTATCCCATAACAGCAAAATTTCATTTTATTTATTTATTTATTTTTATTTTTTGTGGCACTGGATATTGAGCCTGGTGCACTCTACCATTGAGCTATCCCCCCAGCCCTTTTTCTTTTTCAGTTTTTATTTTGAGACAGGGTCTCGCTAAGTTGCTGAGGCTGGCCTCAAACTCGTAGTCCTCCTACCTCAGCCCCCCAAGTGGCTGGAATCACAGGTGTGCACCACTCCACCCAGGTGCAACACTTTGTTTTAATCACACATCTATGTGAGCGGTGGCTGGGAGGTATCGTATTCTAATGACAGAGAACTAATACTCCCAGCTATAGGAGGACAAATATTTCTTTTGAACTATGATACGACATTAGAAACCCTTTGAAGAGAGAGTACTAAAAATTTATGGCTACAAAAGAATATTTCAAGTCCTAATATGGTAAGAGTATATTTGACTTATTTTTCACTCTCTTGTTGCTGTTATTTATTGAATTAGATGGAACGAGAAGCAATTATTTTAGACAATCTTCAAGAGGAACTCCCAGAAATTTCCAAAACAATTGAGGCTGCCACGACAGAGGAACTCTCTGAGTTGCTAGACTCTTTATGCCAATATGAAGAGAGTGTGGCGAAGCAGCAGCTCTTACTGACTCTACTTCTTCAGCGCATACAGAGCATCCAGAATGTTCCTGAAGGTTTAAGGGCTGTAGAAGCTGTCCCAGCATGTCAAGAGATTATTTCTATGCAAGAACGATGCAGCAGGTAAAATTTACAAAGAATTATTAAAGGAAGGGGGGGCTGGAGCTGTGATTCAGCGGTTACGGCGCTTGCCTGGCATGCACAAGTACTCAGGTTCAAACCCCAGCACCACGTGCACAACTAAGTCTCAGAGCGACAAAAGCCACGTGAAAAACTAAATAAAATTGATTCTCTCTTTTTCTCTCACTGTCCCTCTCTCTTAAAAAAAAAAAAAAAGCTATTAAAGGACGTGCTTGGTCATTCTGGCTCTAAATTTTAAAAACATCAAATTGACAAAGTACAAATATTCTATATAATAATGACAAGTGACGCTTTAGAACGGTGTTGAGCCAACACTGATAGGTACCACAAGGGGTGGAAAAGATAAGCCATAATTAAAACAAGTTTCCATTTGCTATCTTAAGATTACTGAATAGAATAACTTGTTCTTTTCTTTGTCTTTTGGCACCAGGGATTGAATCCAGGGGTGCTTAACCACTGAACTGCTCCTCCAGCCCTTTTATTTTTTATTTTGAGACAGGGTCTTGCTAAGTTGCTTAAGGCCTTGCTAAGTTGCTGAGGCTGAGTTTGAACTTGCAATCCTCCTGCCTCAGCCTCTGGAGCCCCTGGGATTAAAAGCATGCACCACTGTGCCTGACTAACCTTTTCTTTTAAAGAAGTATTTGCTGTTTTTCTGTTGGAAATTTAAAAAATGTGACATTTGATAAAGGGTAGTATAAGAACTCACTAATCTCACCAGTTAGTAAAAATGACTGTTAGTCACTTATCCTCATCTTTTTTTACCTATGCTTTTATGTTTAAGTTGTGATCATAGTACTAGGATGGTTTTGTATTCTGCTGAATAATTTATTAGCATATCATGTTTGTTTTCCTCTTCCATTAAATTTATATAAAAATATATCTGTATGATATACTAAGCTCCTAGTAAAAAACCTTAAAATTAAACGTACTGTTCTTACTTTTATAAAAATGCTGAAATGGATAGTCTTATGTCAGAATCTCTATCTGCATCTGTGATTAATTTATTGAGAAAGGTTCCAAACAGTAGGGTCAAAGGATATAATAATCTTATGGCTAAAAGTGCTCTCATAAACAAACAAACAAAAAAAAAACCCAGCCTTCCCCCGCTACTCTCACATAGTCACTCAACATGTCAGACACCAGATGTGGGGGATTTTCCCTACAAAGAAGCAATTCTCCAGCTGATGAGAACTGGGTTTCCTATAGTTCAGTTCTCCCTTTGTCCACCTGGAGATAGCTCAGATCTTGTATTTTGAGAGCTTGGACCCAGCTGCTCTGCTTAAGACACCAGTCCTGTAGCAGTTTGTCACTGATTTTGGAGTGGCTAGCTCTTATGGCTTCCTCTGCCACCTTCCCCAGCTGGGCTCAATTAATTTGCCAAAACAGCTCACAGAACCTGGGGAAACACTTAGTTTTATTGGCTTATTAATAAAAGACATAAAAAGGATCCAGATGAACATGCAAGTGGAAGAGATGTACGGGCCAAGGGTTGTCAGGCACTCTTCCTTTCCGGTACCTCTCATGTTCAGCAGTCTGGAAGCACCCCAAATCCTCTCCTTGTGGGCATTTATGGAAGCCTTGTTATATAATCATGATTGATTGCATCGTTGGCCTTTAGTGATCAGCTCAACCTGCAGTCCCTGTCCCCTCTGGAGGTTAGGGATGATGGTTTGGGTGGGGACTAAGGATGGTACTGAAAGGTTGATCCCTTTAATCACAGGATTATCTTCTAGCACCCAGTTCCCATGCTGAGCCTCTCCAAGAACAAGTCTAGCGTAAAAGATGCTCTTGTCCCTTGGGAAATTACAAAGGTCTAAGAGCTCTGTCAGGAACCTTAGTCACTGACCAAACATTGGAACAGTAGATTCTGCTTGTGCCCCTCTGTATAAGAATATTGAGTTTTGACTCAGGAATGAGGGCAGAGACCAAATACCTATTTATTATATTATAGTATCCCAGATTTCTTAGGAAATAACTCTCAGGAAAGCTTTTCCCCCACCCTAATGCCTCTGCCAATATTTGCAGCATCCACAGCAAATGGGGTCAGCAGAACAGAAAAGGACCTGTAGGATTGTCTGTCCCCAACAGCCTGCCCGTGACCCCAGTCACACCTCAAAGTCATTTTCATTTGAGATCAAAGAGTACACGCAGGAACATAGAGGTCAAGATGGAATTAGAATGTAAAGTGTGAAGGGAGGATATTTTTGGATGAAAGTTCAGGAGAGGTTTTTGAGCACTGGGATTTGGCATATGTTTCTATATGTGGTATATTAATCATTGAAAACTGGTAGTTGTTGGGGAAAAAAGTCATCTTTTATAAGCCATTCAGATATTTTGTTAATGGTTGAAATAAAAGTATGTCACTGAACAGCAGGACAGAGAAACAGTTATATTTTGATGTTCTGTTTCAGGCTTTTTCAGAAAGCGCAAAAAAATAAGGAATCATTGCAGACTGAAATCCAAGAAAGACATTGCTTCACAAAGGAAATAAGTGCTTTGAAGAATTTATTTCAACAGATCATGATTTCTTTCCAAAATATGGCATTAGAGAGCCACCCAGAAAGGGCAGAACAGTATGAGGTAAGGAAGGAACCAGTGAATGTGATTGATACTCGTCCACGACTTGGTATTCAAAGTTCTTGGGGCAGAGGTAACTTGTTGATTAGGGTTGGAGGAGTAGTCAGGCAAAGACCCACGGGACGAGGAAAGCACATGCAAAGTCCCTATGGCATGGTGGGCGCCAAGCAGGAGAGGAAGAGTACGGTGAGAAGACAGAACAACGTGAGATGAGGTGAGTCTGTACCAGGCAGCCCCTTAGAACCGTGTTTCAAGTGTTTCCTGGACAGGGGCCTCCGATTCCTCTTGGGCATCATATCATGTTAGACTATTTTAGTAGGACATGATGCCTTGCCTCTGGTAGCCTGTGCACACACTGAGAGTCATTTGGGAACTCATTTCTTCAGAATGATCTCTCATTCCTGTTCAATGGTAACAGTCAGAAACGACATTTGAAAGTTTATTCAACAGTGAACCAGAGCTTTGGTTATTAATATTGAGAAGCACTTTCCTGGGCTCCATATGTTTAGCTCTGAATGAAGATAAAGCAGTCTGACACTAACACCAGCCCACCTGTGTCTGAGTGGCATTGTTCTTAAACTTTCCCTTTTCTGGATTAAGAAAAGGGAAACAGTAACACTCCACAGAGTCATTTGAAGTTGTAATCCTTCCGCAGTGCACTGACTCAGTCCATTAAAACGAATAATGCTTGAACAGCTACTGTGAAAACAGAATAGCAACAAAGCCACAGTAAAGTCAAGAAGTATTTTTCCACTTGATCTTTGGGAAACTTTCCCAAACAAATGAGTTTCTCCTTTATAATTACCACGGGAGAGTGTAGATCAGATTTTATTTCTAGGCCACAACCAATGGACTAATTGTTCAGGTTTCTTTTATCTCCTAAAAACCTACATTCTTTGCAAGGAACTGGAACCCTCCCTTTTGAAAGAAGCTGAGCTCTGCTGGGCTGTCTAATTACATGAAAGGGACACTTTTGCTTGAGCGTGGGGCTTTTAGTGGCCTTGACTCATTGTGATGATAATGTAGAAAGAAGTAGAAATAGCAACAAGTTAATAACAACACCAAAAATTCTTCTTTGAAAGTTTTTGCTACTTGTAGCTTTTTGGATCAGGGCTGCAGCTGAGATACAGTTCGATCTTAGACTTAACTTGGGAAGCAGGGGAGGGGATGCTGTAGCATCTTTTTGCCACAATGCTTTGACAGTCTGAAGAGATATCAAGTTTAATTCTTACAAATTGGAAAGCATCATCTGACTAAACTTAGTATCTCTCTGAGTTTAATCAGCCTGTGTCAATAGTGAGTTTTGTCAAGCAAAGTTTGCTGCTTTGAATCACCAGGACCAGGAGGAGCCAGAAAGCTGCTTCAGCGTTTTAGAGGTGTACTTCTTCCCCAGTGCTCAGTGTGGAAACTCTCTTGATGTTTTTAGGAGCTTCAGAGCATTCTTAAGGAAGGCAAGCTAACTTTCGATGGTACTATGGAAAAACTGCGAATCAAGTATTATGAAATGTACACCATAGTCCCTGCAGAGATGGAGTCCCAGGTGGAGGAATGCAGAAAAGTTTTAGAAGACATAGATGAGAAGGTAATAATCATGTTCATGTTTGTGCTGTTCTTGATGGGGTTGAATGAGCAGAAGAAAATATTCTTTAATGTCACATTTTCATTTGCCCAGTTTTAAACTCTGACTACTTTTATAAAGCTTGATATATTGAATACTGAGATACGTGTGCTTGAAATAAGTGACTTGGATTAATAGAACATTAATCTATATATTTTTAGTTGTCCAGATGCTTAGTATTTTTTTCCTCTTGCATCTTAAAATGCTTACATTTTATTTTTTACTTGGTTTATTTTTATTTTTATTTTTACTGCACAAACACTTAAAATTTCTGGACACAAAAGTACTTTGCTTTAGAATGTATTCCCTGAAACTTTTTGAGATTATAGCCAAGAAGGTTAAAAATTTCCTAGGAACAGCAATTAACAAACACTGTCTAATGATGATATTAACAAAATTCTCACAAAACATTCCCGTGGGGGCTGGAGCAGTGGCTCAGTAGTTACAGCACTTGCTGGCATGCGCGAGAGCGCTAGTTTGAAAACCAGCACCACGTACACAACGAGGTGTCAGAGCAATGAAAACCAGATGAAAAACTAAATAAAAGATTGATTCTCTCTTTTGCTCTCTCACTGTCCCTCTCTCTTAAAAAGCAAACCAATAAAATAAAAAATATCTGCAAATCTTTGTACCTGAAGAGTCTAGATTTTAAAAGGGGTAGGAATTGTTTTATTATATCAGGGACATAGGAGTTTAGCAAGACCATTTTTAGTGGGTGGTAGAAAGACAGCCAAAATCCAATAGAATAAAATTCTTTTTGGTGCAACATCCACAGAAGGATTTTTTTTTTTAAGAGAAATGGGGACAGTGAGAGAGAGAGAGAAAATATCAATTTTATTTAGTTTTTCATGTGGTTTTCCTTGCTCTGACACTTGGTTGTGTAAGTGGTGCTGGGGTTTAAACCCGTGTCCTCACACATGTCAGGTAAATGCTGTAGCCCCTAAGCTACCACTTCAGACCCACAGAAGGATTTTTATGTTGTTGTTGTTTTTCCTGAAGATTAAAGTACCCATAACTTGTTAACTATAATAGCTCTTCAAATAGATCCGATTTCAGAAGCTAATGCAGGAGGATCACAAGTTTAGAATTAGCCTCAGCAACCTAGTGAGACCCTGTCTCAAAATAAAAAATTAAAAAGGACTGGGGATGTAGCTCAGTGAAGAGCCTCTGGGTTCAGTCTTCACTACTCCCCCCACCCCCAGGAAAACAAGCAATTCCAACTTAGTTTCTAGAATCTGTCATTTACTTCTATGACAGATTTCCTAGAAACACTGAAAAAATATAATCTCCTAGTATATATTTCTATGTTATTTTGATTTAACATATAAGAAAACCCATTAGGTATTTTTTCAAGGATTGTATACTATTGGTTTTATTTTAAAAGACTTCTAAATGCTTTGGTAGAAACTGTTATTCTTATAAATTCTTTATGTGAAAATTTCTTTTTTTTTTTTTTTTTTGAGGGCTGAGGATCAAACTCGGGGCCTTGCGCATGCTAGTCAAGTGCTCTGCCACTGAGCTAAATCCCCAACCCCCTATGTGAAAATTTCTATGAAGTAAATTAATAATAAAAACCAGTCTTTCACATTTAAGTTTGAAAATATCTACTGCAGGCTTGTGTATTTGAAACAAAAGCCACTGATTTTTATTGTGCAATGGTTTAAGGGAAGTTCAAGGATTTAGACAACAGACACTACATCCCTGTTTGTAATTCAAATGGTATTGACTGTCGTAGATCATTATCTTTCCTAATGTGTCTAAATGGTATGCATTTCTACCAGGAGAGTAACTGCCCAAAATATCAGAGCACTTCATTTTGTGGTATTTTGTAACATAGCCAGCAAGAAAAAGATAATGGATAAAAAAGAGTGAGATTTGTTTTTATAATAATCTTGATCATGGTATGGTCTGTGGAGTACAAATGTGGTGTAAATGAATCCACAGATGCCAATAGAACCTGGAGTGGCAGCTGGGACCTGAGGGCTTCTCAGGACAAGTTCAGCTACTACCTTGGTGTGTGACCTTCACACGTCTTTTAGCCTGTGTTTCTGTTTCTGTGTCTGTATTCTTATCTGCATGGGATGGTTTTATTCTCAATAGTTACACAGCTACAATGAGGAGTGAAAGGATTATACAAAAGCATATAGTATTATTTGGTTATTTAGTAGGTTCTTAGAGAAAGCCTTATCAAGATAGCTTTAAAAAAATAACAGAAATGGGGCTGGAGCGGTGCCTTGGTGGTTATGGCACTTGCCCGGCATGCCCAAGGACACAGGTTCAAACCCCAGCAACCCGTGTACACAACTAAGTGTCAGAGCACCAAAAGCCATGTGAAAAACTCAATAAAAATTGATTCTCTCTGTCTCTCTCTCTCTCACTCTCACTGTCCTTCTTTCTTTAAAAAAAAAACAAATTAATCAAGTATTTGGAAAAATGATACATTCAGCATTCATTCGTTTAATATCTTTCTTAGGACAAGTTATTATAACATGTAGATTATAAAAAGCTGCTGCTTAGCAGCTAGATTTCTAATGGTTGGGAAATGTACACTAAAAACAGTTACACAGAGAAGAATTCACTCTGCATCCTCAGGAAATAGATGCTTTTAGAAGACTGTTTCACCCAAATGAATGTTAAGGTGGAAAGTACATTTTGTTTTTAAATTGGCTTGAGAATAAATTTGATCTTATCAGAAACAATTATGTGCAGAGAATTTTCTTTAAAATGGAGAGATTGTATATTTTGTGATACATCCCCCAGGAATTCTTTCATATCACTTGATCCATAGGGGTTGTTTGAAAGAGTCTACCCAGTAGTTGTGCCCAACACAATTATTTTTATTTTTAATCTAAAAAGTTCATTTATTTATAGATTATATTTCAAAGGCCAGGTGAACAAAGCTGTCATTCTGCAGTTGACTGATCTACCTTCTCACTAATGAATCAGCCAGTCTGGTTTGTAATTTTTTTCCCTCCAGACCATCAAGAGGGAATGCTGGTTTTGTTGTCTAACCCTGGGAACAGAGACCCTCTCTAAGCCAAATTCAACTTTCTCCCTTGTAACAGATTAGCGATGAAATCTGGAAGGGCTCACCATCAGGCGTAATGAACAGGAAAATAGAGAAAATTAACAGTGGGCTTCGGCATATTGAAAAAATGCTGCAGCAGAAGAGCAAAAGCATTGAGAAAGCTCAAGAAATTCAGAAGGTAACATTCTCCTTTCATTATGTCAGCATTAGGTATTTCAGATCCATTCCCCTCCATCCACCCCTGACATCAGTCATCACAGGTGAGTCCTTAGGATTAATCAGAAGCACCAAGATCCTACACCTGATCCAGAGGTCCACTGTGATTAGAGGCCACCTAAGGGGTCAGCAGGAAATTATTCTCGGTTATTCCAAGGTGGGTGTGTGTCCCAGCTCTTCAGAGCATCTGATTGTGCCAGCATTCCCACAAGTGACCGGCAGTAAGAATTTCATCTTGGGAAGACTGATATGAAAAGCAATGAACTAGGACGTGAAAAATACTAATGGCTTTTGAGTGGGGGAAAAAAAGGAAAATAAAAATGTTCTAATTTATTTCCCTTGTAAAATGTCTTAGGAAATAAAATCTTAAGTAAAACTATACACAAATGTAATTGTCTACCTCTGAACTCCCAAGTAAACGTCTATATGTATATTTTTACTGTAATCTATATATTTTTAGGAAATACTCTAATTGAGGACTTTTAAAAATAGGTAAGCATGTAGCTCATTATTAGAGACAATCTTGCCTCTTAAGCAGATGAACCTAACTTAAGTCAGATTTTCCCATTTTTCAAAATTGTCATTCTACAGATATTAGGTAAATTTGACTATTTTACCATTGAAATTTTCCTCTGCCCAGATGAGTTCAGATTCCTATCCAACTTATTGGTTTCTTGAGTCAAAAGCAGTTGCTACTACTGCATGCAGCCACCACATTAATTCCACATCAACAGACATTTTTTGTTGTGTTCAGTTTTATTTTGGCACTTAATATAATTTCCTTCTAGATTTATTATACATATATATGGTCTCAATAGCCTAGGTTTTTATCATTTTATTTTTTTTAATTTCTGAGATGCGGTCTTCCTGTATTACCTGGGCTGGTCTGGAACTCCTGGGCTTAAGCAATCCTCCTGCCTCAGTCTCTCAAGTGTTGGGACAGTGGTGCACACCACCACTCCCAGCTGATATAGCCCTTTTTAAACATATGCTTACTTATAACTCTTTTTTTCAGGTATATATGTTTTTTATTAGTTCAACATAGTCTTACATATTGGAGGGAATTGTTACATATTCATGCATACAGGATATTGACATAGTGAGATAGTAAGTTAAGGCCAATCCTCGACCAGGATCTATCCCCTTCATCCATTCCCCGAGTTCATGTCTCCTCTGTAATCCCCCTATACTACAGCTTGAAATGAACATATACATGTATAATAATTGTTGACAATTCTGAGATCCTCTGCCTGTCTTTGAATAGCTAGGCTCCTATTGGGAGTTGAGTATTCCCCGTTGTATTGATAGCCCCTTTATCCCTCCCTCCGCTTCTTGCCTCCCTCCCTTCTCCCCTGACCTTTCTAGGCTGAGTGAAATATCCTAAACTCAGAGACTTAAGGGCCAAATGTTTTCTGTCATATGTGGAAGCTAGAGTAAAACCTAAGACAGGATGATAGTCAGCTGAGTTTAAGTAATAAACTCACCACAGTTAAAACCTCATCACTCTTGAAGGGTTAGGTTCTATTGTCCTTGTTTGCTGTCATTCGTCCCTGAAAAATGTCAGGGTCTTTCTATCCCCTGCAGCTAATTTGTACTGGAATGAATACTATTTCAGTTAGGAGGGTGCAGAAAAAAAGTGTTTCTCAGTTTAGGTCACAAATGGCTGCCAAACATAAATTTATAAGTATGCCTGCAATGCTGTTTTGATAGCATTTCCAAATGCAAATACCTGAGAAAACTAGGAATTACTACCATCCATCATGGCGTCTTCATTAAAACAACTTTCCTTCCCCAGAAACTGTGGGATGAGCTGGATCTCTGGCATTCCAAGCTAAACGAGCTGGATTCGGAAGTTCAGGACATTGTTGAACAGAACCCAGGACAGGCTCAAGAGTGGATGGATAAGTTGATGATTCCTTTCCAGCAGTATCAGCAAGTATCACAGAGAGCAGAATCCAGAACCTCACAGTTAAATAAGGTGGGAATATACAGCATGTGGTACTGAGATAGGTTTAAAAAAAAAAAAAAACATGTTCATAGGCAGTTGAAACTCAAATGCCAGTTATCGGAGCTGAAGCTAGAGCTATATGGTAGACTCACGTGGGCTGGTGCAGCTGGAGTCTGCTTGGGCAGATACAACCAAGAACCCAAAAAGCTGGCTGACAGCAGGAGTCCAAGATGTGCTAGAATTCTCAATAGTAGATGAAGATTAATGATGGGAATTGAGGTCAGGCAGTCTCCAGTGTGCAGCCAATGAACAGGACTGCCACTTAGAAATAAGACCTCTGTGTACCCCATTCTAATTGGTGGCCATGGTTTGGTGAACTGTGAGAGTAGTCTGTCAAGGAGAGGATCCTAATCCAACAAGAATATAACGGGACGTTATAGGGAAATGTCCTGTTCAGGACGAAATATTAGCCAGTTTTCAGAAAGAACTTAAATGGAAACCACACTAGTTGCCAGGCAGACTTGGGACCCTTGGCAGAGGCCTGCAGTGTCAGGGTAGAACTTCTTAAATCCTTTCCACCAGTGGTCAGGATCAGTCTTAAAAGATGGAGGGTCTTAACCTGGTGTGGTATCTCCAGTATCCTCAGCCACAGTACCTGCAGGGCCCCACACATCAACTGACTCTCCCAGGTTCAGGAATCATTCAACTCTGGTAACCAGCATCTGGCTAAGTTTGAATCTGCATTTCTTTCTCAGGCCACAATTAAGATGGAGGAGTACAGTGATCTCTTGAAGAACACCAAGGCTTGGATAGAAAATACCAGTCGTTTGCTGGCCAATCCTGCTCACTATGACTCTTCAAGGACCCTGAGTCACCATGCTAGCACCCTGCAGGCAAGTGTTTCCTGAGGGTTTCTGTGAGTGACAGAATCTACACGATCATCGGTGGCTTAGCATCATCTCTTTTTTTTTTCTTCTTACCTGAAAAACCACCTTACCTGTCATCATGCTAAGAAGCAGAAGGAGGCTTGAGATAGTGGCAGGCGCTTGACAGGAATTTTGGAAAGCAGGACTTGGTTATTTTTTGTCCTACTATAATGACTTTTTGGATAGTTTAACATTTATCTTCCATGGACCTTAGTTTCCCCATCTGTGAAGTAAGAAGGTTACAATGACTGGTTGAAGGTTTTGGTCCAAAAAATTCTAAGATGGCTCCCAGTGTTCTCATTCCTTGGTGTACATGACCTTTATAACCTCCCTCCCCTTGAGTATAGTCAGGAATATGAACAGGATAGGGTAGTTGCATTGGCAGATTACCGTGCCTACAGTAATGGGATAGTCAGCCTCGTAAATACGTGATCCATCATGATCACTTAATTAGCAGATTGCCTAGTAGCAAATTACACAGAGGTTTTCCTGCTGGCCTCAAGAAGTAAGAGCCATGGAATTAGTTCAAGGGTGGCTTTTAGAAGCGGACAGCAACCTCCACCCAACAACCAGCAAAACAGGGACCTCAGCCCTACCACTGACTTCTGTGAACAACCTGAATAAATGTGGAAGAGAACCCAGAGCTCCAGGTGGCCTCTTGCTAGCAGCCTGGTGGCCTCCTGAGCAGAGGACCCACCCACAGAATGCCTGGACCCCTGACCATGTCACCTGATGAAGTTATTTTATGTTGCTGTGTTTGTAGAAGTTACACAGCAGGAGAAACCTAATGCATAGTTCCTTCCAGTTCTAACAAGCTGTAAATCTTGATTTCTTGGCCTTCCTGGCACTGTACAGGTCCCCCATGTTTCCATGCCATCTTATACAAATAGATGGAAGCATTCTTCTACATAGAGCCATCAGTGCCAGGGGTGGTCCAGATGCTGAGCATAGTCTGCTGTTTGTACAGGAATATTTTCCTTCTCTCATTTAGCCATGAGAAAAACCCCTTAGGAAACGTTTGATAACAATTTTTACAGTACTCAGACCTCAAAGATGATCCACACCCTTTTTATATCCATAGAACAGCACAGTGTGTTCCGCAGGGAGTGGCTGACTTCCCACCTCCCTGAAGTTTGAGATTTGGTGGCACGCTTTTGTCCTGGGGTATCAGTGTCAAGATTCTGCATCTTCACCCATTTATTTCTTTCTTTCACAATGCTTGTGATTCCCTTTGCCTCAGCCCAACCCACACACATTCCTTGGATTGATTTTCCACATCCCCGTATCTTTTTATTTTTAATCACTTTTATGATTCACCATTTTCAAAGAGTTTGCCAAGGAAGAGGAGGGAAATGATGGGTTCTTTCCCTCAAATGTTTTCGATGAGTTAAAAATGGCTAATGTGGGCTCAGGCAAGAGCAGCTGGCTTTTGCGGCCTTCTGCTAAGACAGATGTGCAAGAGTGAAAGGGTCTCTGTTTAAGATACTGAAATTGGTGGACTTTGCTTATGAATTGGAACTCAGCAGAAGAAGTAGGGACAAGGGAAGAGGTGAGTATATTTTCCCCAGAATGGGTCTAATAAATACCCAGATTGGAAGTAAGTCCCCAAGAGCAGGTCCTGTGTGAAAATCCCATTTCATAATGGAAGTAGTTATCCTACTTTTTTTTTTTTTTTTAAGACAGAGAGAGACAGAGAGCAAGAAAGAGAAAGAGAGAATCAATTTTATTTAGTTTTCCATGTGGCTTTCATTGCTCCAAGATGTTATTGTGTATGTGGTGCTGGGGTTTGAACTCGCATACTCGCGTATGCTAGGCAAGTGCTGTAACCGCTGCGCCACCTCTCCAGCCCCATTTGTCCTATTTTTAAGATACTCTTTCCCATTTTCGGCATTGTTGATCTTACTTTTTTATTTTATTTATTTATTTTGTTGGTACTGGGAATTGAACCCAGGGAGTCACATCCCCCCCAGTCTTTTTTTTTTTTTTTTAAAGAGAGAGGGATAGTGGGAGGGAGAGAGAGAAAGAATTTAATTTTCCATATGACTTTTGTTGCTCCAACATTTGGTTGTGTACATGGTGTTGGGGTTTGAATTCGTGTCCTTGCATATGCCAGGCAAGCGCTATAACCGCTGAGGCACCACTCCAGCCCTTCCCCAGCCCTTTGTTAAATTTTATTTTGAGATAGGGTCTCGCTGAGTTGCTCAGA
Source organism: Aplodontia rufa (assembly GCA_004027875.1). Lineage (NCBI taxonomy): Eukaryota > Metazoa > Chordata > Mammalia > Rodentia > Aplodontiidae > Aplodontia > Aplodontia rufa. The sequence goes on along the minus strand of PVKS010007270.1, from coordinate 54,540 downwards.
GCCTTCCTTAAGGCCGATGCTGGCTTAAAATTTGTGATCCTCCTGCCTCAGCCTCCTAAGCCCCTGGGATTACAGGTGTGCATCACCACATCTAACAGATCTTACTTTTTTTAGATGACTCTCAACTGAAGTTTAAAACTTTTAGTTACACTATAATTTTTTTGCCTGGACTGCATTTGTTAAAATGGGTTTGCATAGTCTAAAGATGATTTCATATATAATTAATGTTATAATTAAGAATCATTGGAACATAAATTATCATTGTAGAAGTAGTAAAGTAGCTTGTTTTTAAATCAATTTCATTGAGGTATAATTTACATGTAGCAAAATATACCTATTTTAAGTTTGCTCTGAGATGACTTCTGATAAAGGTACAGCTGTGTCACTTCCACCAACATCAAATCAAAGAACATTTCCATCACCCCAGGAAGTTCCCTCATGCCCCTGGCAGTCGGTGACAGGCCCTTACTGCTCATCTTCAGACCTGAATTCACTGCCTCATTGCTTGCTTCCGATAGTTCTGTCTTTTCGGGACAGTCATATAAATGGAACCGTATGGTACCGGTGTGTAGTTTTTTTTGCGTCTGACTTCTTTCGCTAAACCTTCATCTATAGTTCATTCTTTTTATCGCTGAGTAGTGTTCCATTTAGGGAAGTGAGCAATTTGTTTACCATACACCAGGGAGTAGGTCATTTCTGATTCCAAGGTATGTATTGGCTATTGCTGTGTAACAAGTCACACTCAAAATTGGCAGCTTAAAACAACAAATAGTTATTATCTCACTGCTTCCATGGGCCTGGAATCCAAGCACAGCTTAGCTGAGTGTGTGTGGCCTCGTCTCGTGTGAGGAGACAGTCATGGTGTCAGCGGAGGCTTCAGGCTCCTCTCAAGTCTTGGTTTGTGAGGGAAGGACAAGATTCACTTCCACACCAATTCACACAGGCCTCAAAGATCCACATCCGTACAGAAACACACGAGCCTGTCCACAAGCCCTCAGGGTCAGCATCCTAACAGAAAAGTGCCACAGTGTCAGAAGTCACAGTCTTCTTGTAACCTAATCTTGGAAGTAGCATCTCAGCTGTGCTTCATTAGAAGTGAACTAGTGCTTCTGGCCTGTGGTCAAGGGAACTGATCCTTCAGCCGTGACTACCATGAAGGGGATCTGAGGGGACATCTTAAAGGCTGCTTACCACAGGCCATGGTGAGCAAAGCTTCTGTGAACCTGTCTGTACAAATCTCTGGTGGACATACATTTTTACTTCATGTCAATGAATAAAGCACCTAGATGTAGGATTGCTGGCTTTTATGAGAAGTGTTTAACTAAATGAAAGACAGCGACATTGTTTTGAGGTGGTGGTGTGATTTTTCATACCCCTCTGTTCTTTCACCAGAACTTAATATTGTCTGTCTTTTCAATTTTAGCCACTCTACTGACGTATAGTGGGGCACCATTGTGGTTTAATGGCATTTCTCTAGTGACTGATAATTTTGAGCTTTTATTCATGTCCTTATCATATACACTTCCTTCCTGAAATGTCGGTTCACTTTTCCTCTTATTTTACAAAAGATTGTTTTGTTACCTTATTAAGTTGTAAGTTGTTTAAAAAGCATTCTAAAAAGGATATCTGTATCCGATGTGATTTACAAATATTTCTTCCTAGTCTGTGACTTGTCTTCTCATTTTTTTATCACTGTCTTTCAGAGAACAAAACATTAATTTGATAAAGTCCAATTTAGCAGTATTTTCTTTAGCATGTTATTTTTTTGTGCTGGATGTAAGAAATTTTTATCTAATCAAAGGTCACAAAGATATCCTCCTATGTTATTTTCCAGGAATTTGATAGTATTAACTCTTCCTTTTAGGTCTATGATTCATTTAATGCTAATTGTTGTATATAGTGTGACTCAAGAAAAACAGTATGAATCAAGGGTAAAGTTTCATTTTTCCCACAGGGATATCTAATTGTTCCAACACCATTTGTTGAAAGGACTCTCAACTTTGGATTATTTTGGAAACTTGTTGAAAATCAATTCACCTTATATATGTGGGTCTACTTCCAAGTTCTCTCTTCTGTTCCTTTGACCTGTATCTATCCTTTTACCTTGTGACAATCTGAATTACTATAGCTTTATAGTGCATCTTGAAAGCAAGTATCATAAATTCTATCACTTTTTTTGCAATTTGCTTTGGCTAATCTTATTCTTTTGTATTTCCCTATAAATCTTAGAATCAGCTTATCAATTTCTATTTAGCGGTCCATTGGAATTTTGAGTGTGGTTGCATTAAATCTGTCAATCAATTTGGGGAGAATTAACATCTTAACCATATTGACTGCTGAATTTATCTCGTCATTCATTTTGGTCTTTAATTTATTTCATCAGTGTTTTATACTTTTCAGTGTGCAGTTCTTGCATATATATATAGTTAAATTTATCACTAAGTATTTCATGGTTTTCAATGCTATTATAAATAGTATTATCAGTGCAATGCATTGGATTTAAGGTTTGTTTTCCTCCACTAGGATTTTGAATAAGATCAATAGAAAATTCTGAATAGCCTGATTAATTTTAGAGACTTATGATAAGAATTCAACCTGCATGAATAAATGTTCTTTCTCATATCACTTATTTTTTTATGGAATTACCTGTAGACTACATTAGCAGGCTAAACGTTTCCAGTAGTGGAGATATTTTGAAATCTTAAGCTTGCAGTGGTAGAGCCTTTGCCTAGCATTTATGATGCCCCAGGTTTGATCCTCAACACCACAAAAACAAAAAGGAAATCTTGAGTTTGAAAGTTAATCCATGTTTTAAAGGGGCTTAGGAATAATTAAAGACACTTCTATCACTCAGGAAATTCTGAGGGTTTTAGAAACTCTCTTCTAGGAACTCAGAATGAAGATCAAATAAATATACTTATTAAAGTTAAAATCCCTAAGCTGAAAATCTGAAATCCAAAATTGCTCCAGAATCTGAAACTTTTTAAGTGCCATCATGACACCTCAGATAGAAAATTCCACACTTCACCTTATGTGATGGGTCACAGTCAAAATGCAGACACACTAAATTTTTTGTGTAAAATTACCTTCAGGATACCTGTATATGATATATATATTCCATAAATGAATTAATTTTGTATTTTAACTAGGATCCCATCCTTAAGATATTTTATTATTGGGGCTGGAGCAGTGGCTTGTCAGTTATGGTGCTTGCCTGGCATGCGCAAGTACACGGGTTCAAACCCCAGCACCCATGTACACAACTAAGTGTCAGAGCAACGAAAGCCATGTGAAAAATTCAATAAAAATTGATTCTCTCTTTCTCTCTCTCTCTCTTTCTCACTGTCCTTCTCTCTTTAAAAAATAAAAGAATAAATATAACTTTTAAAAAAAGATATTTTATTGTTATATGCAGGCAGTCTAAAACCTGAAAAATGTTGTGTAAACCAAAACACATTAGGTCCCAAGCATTTTGGATGAGGAATACTGAACCTGGATGTCACCATATCACAGCAGACACTCTAAAGTCATCGACTGCCATTGGCAATATAGTGTTCAGTGTTTTCACTATGAAAGTGGAGATGACCAGGAGTTTGAAATGCTGACAAATTTAAATTTTCTCTGGTTTAAATTTTAATCAACTTGTTTCAGTATCTTATTGTTTCTCTTTTCCTGTTTCTCTATCTAGATGGCTTTGGAAGATTCTGAGCAGAAGCACAATCTTTTACATTCAATTTTCACAGATCTAGAAGACTTGTCCATCTTTTTTGAAACAGATGAATTAATACAATCCATACAAGACCTAAGCAGTCAAGTAGCTGCTTTACAGCAACAAATAATGGAAAGCCTTCCCCACATTCAGCGAATGGCAGATGTAAGTTTGCACCGTAAAGATGTGACTTCCTGTTTTTAATTTGTATTTCCTTGGCAAATTAGTTATACTAGCAGTCATGTCCTAATTATGCAAACACACAATGAACTGGTAAGATTTTCATTTATGCTCTTTTTGCTTTGCAACCTTTAGTGCAACTGCAAAACAAAACAAAACAAAAAATCCCCATTCTTTTTTTAAAATTTTTTTTATTAGAAGTATATAGAGATACAGTTGAGGGGGAAACATTATCAAAACAGTAGCAATCAATGTATATAAACTTTGTTATCCAGGGGTAATGCCAAAATATGGATGACCACCTTGGGTTTCACCTGTTGCAGTTTCCTCCAGAAGAACTCATGCGTTAAATGGGTACCTCGTGGAGGAGTGACATCGGCTTCTGGGATGGTTCCCCCATCTTCCCAATCTCCAGACTCCTATGAGTTCTTCATATACCCTCCCCCTGCCTCCCTATACCTCCAAGTATCCTAGAGAGCCATCCCCCTATTACTCTGAGAGTCATTCAATTTGAAGTTTTGTTAGGTTAGCCGTCTGCCCTACTGCTTCCCCATAAATTCTAGCATGAACAGATGAGAGAAACCATTCGGCCCTTGAGTCTCTGAGCTTGGGAGACTTCACTAAGCATAATTCTATCCATCTCCATCCATTTGAAAAAAATCCCCATTCTTAATCCAGAGATGTACTGTCTAAAGAGTGAAGCATCCTGATCAAATAATCTCATTGTTTTCTCTTCGTCCAAAAGGAAATGTTGTGATTTTAAAGCAGTAAGGCTGCAGTTATAGCTCAATGGTAGAGTGCTTGTCTAGCATGAGCAAGACCCTAGGTTTTATCCCTAGCACCACTAGTAATAACAACAACAACAACAATAAATTAATCAGAACACTGATCAGGAAAGAAGGAATTAAAATAGGTAGCCTCCCAAGTCTGCTTTCATCAACAGCAAACATTTATTGAGAGGTTGCTGTGTCAGACGCTGGATTTTTTTTTCTTTCTTTTTTATTTGTTTCTTTTTATAGGGCCTCATGTGTGCAGGTGCTTTATAGCTGAGCTATATACCATTACAGAATTTTTAAATTTTTTTTTCTTTTCTGCTTGAAACATGTGAGGCATTTACCTAAAGTCAACTGGTAAAGGCCATTACACTTAGTGCTCAATTATATACCTTGTGTTTCTTTGTGACATTCTGCAGACCATACTCATGTAACTGCAAAGTAACTGTTAAAATAAATTCTTGGTCACTAAAACCTCGTCCAAGATTTTAAAGTGCTTCTGTAATTTCTAATAGAAATTACCCTGAAACACCTGGTAAATTTTTATATACTTTCTTAAATAGTAGGAACAGAAAATAATTTCAATGTACTTTAACTTTTTCTCGTTCATTTGGAGGTATTACTCTAAACAGTCACTTGCTTACTGCTGGGTTTGCTTCAGGCTTATTAAGTTCTCTTCCCTATATTGAATGACTCCAGACTGCTCGAATTTGAAACCCTCAGGCTGTTTTGGTAGAATGCTTATTAAATCTCCATTAGTAACCCTACCATTTTTTTTTTTTTTTAAAGAGAAGAACAGTGAGAGAGAGACAGACAGAGAGCATCAATTTTTATTGAGTTTTTCACATGGCTTTTGTTGCTCTGACACTTAGTTGTGTACATGGGTGCTGAGGTTTGAACCCGTGTTCTTGTGCATGCTGGACAAGTGCCATGACCGCCGAGCCACCGCTCCAGCCCCTAACCCTACCATCTTACTGCTACAGCGATCTGTGTTGCTCTCTGCAGTCAGTCTGCAGACTCTCACAGTTGTGTGTGTTTCAGTTCCTCGGTTTTACAGCACGTATTCTAGCTGGTTTTTACAGTGTTTTCACTTTAAGGTTCTTGGCCAGGCCCTGGACATGGATGTTGATGGGAGAAGTAACTTCTGGACCAGTGGTCTGTTATTTAGATTAATCTGAGTAAAGCATAGCATCATTTAGTGACATTCTTCTTGGCCATAGTTTTTCAGAGGGTTGATAAGAAAATCCTGTCCGTTTTCTAGTGTGCGTGTGTGAGTTTTTCAAGTGTAACTTTATCTTTTTACTTAAAGTGTCGGGGATTTTTTAAATGTCAGTCTCACCCATTTTCAATTGTTTAAATAGTTCCAAAGACATTTAAAGAGTTCATGGAGTTTTTTTAAAAAGTGGTTTGGGGGGGTTGGAGCAGTGGCTTGGTGGTTGTGGCGGTTGCCTGGCTTATGCAAAGACCCGGGTTCAAGCCCAGCACCACGTACACACGAAGTGTGGGAGCAACGAAGGCCACGTGAAAAACTAAATAAAAATTGTTTCTGTCTCTCTCCTCTCTCTCACTGTCCCTCAATCTTTTTTTTTTTAATGTGGTTTGATACATATTACCTTTGTTCTCATGAGAAAATGAAAATTTTCTCTGTGGTTATTTTAATTCAAGGTATAAGCAGTGCTTTGTAGTGTAGTACACTATTAATAAAATGAAGTTTTAGTGAATGTTATCTGTATACTACTTGACTAGTTTTTAAGAGGTATAATTAGCAAATATTCTTTGAAGGTTAAATATAGGAATAGAATTAATGGCAATAAATTGTGTTTTATACATTATTAATTTACAGCATATACTGCATTAGTCTGTTCTTCTTTATGAAATTCTAGGATGTGGTTGCTATTGAATCTGAAGTAAAATCAATGGAGAAAAAAATTTCAAAAATAAGAACTATCCTGTTATCGAAAGAAATATTTGATTTTTCACCTGAAGAACATCTTAAGCATGGAGAGGTGAGCACAGATCATCATGAAAAGTATTCTCATAATGCTTGTTATGTCTGTTTAAAAATATGTAATAATATGATGTGTGATACAAAGTATTAGTCTTATTTTGTTTTATCTTAAAATCCTGGAAATTGAACTCAGAGCCACCTAGGCAAGCACTCTATCACTGAACAAAATCCCCAGCCCCCAAAGTATTCATCTTGCTAGAATAATAGCAAAATAAAGTTTAGAAACAGATATGAATGAATGTGTGTGCGTGTGCATGTGTTTTAAATCATATCCATAATATTACCTATGTGAAGATAATTTTGTTGTAGGTAAGTTTGTCTTGAAGTCCAAAGAGCTTGAGCACCTAAGTCAGGCTAAAATGGATTCCAGCCCTAGTAACACTGCTTCCTAGCTGTGTGAACTTGAGTATGTGTGTGTCTTGGACTCCCTTTCATATCTGGACCTTGGTATTCAGATCATTACAGTGGCCAGTTACAGTGCATATGGTGCCCTTAGCACAGGAGCTGAGATGCTAAACAGCAGACAGACTGATTCCGCCTTAGCCTAGTGATCAAGAGCATATGTTTGGAGATCAGGGAGACCTAGCTTCTAGTCCCGCCCTGTCTCCTGCAGTCTCAGCTTACTTGGGTCTGCTATCTTCTCGATGCCTCTGAAGTGGACTTAAGGATACTTCCCTCTTGGGAAGGTTGTGAGGATTAAATGAAATCATATATAAGAAATACTTAGTAAAGTGATAAATATCTTCTAATTTATTAGTTATGAGCCAGGTGTGGTGGTACACACCTATAATCCAGCTACTCAGGAGGCTGAGACAGAGGGATCTCAAGTTCAAGGCCAGCCCAGGCAACTTTGTGACACCCTGTCTCAAAATAAAACAAAAAGGACTGGGCCGGTAGCTCTGTAATAGAGTGCTTACCTAGTGTGTGTGAGGTCCTGGATTCAGTCTGCAGTGCCACAAGATGGATAGGTAGAAAGGGAGGTAGGGAGACAAATGGATCCAGAGACTATCGATCAAATGTTATTAAAGCCAAATATAATTATACTCCAGGGACTTATGAAATTTTCTGGACAATTTTGTCAATTTAGTAAGTATTTTTTGAGGGTTGTGCAAGAAGCTCTGTGCTAGATGCAGGTGCTGTGAAGGTGAGATTCAGTACATGCCCTTTGCTAGCCCGCTGCTTCTGGACAATATGCAAAGCTAAACATGAGTTCCACACAGAGCAGGGAGGGAGAAAAGGAAGCAAAGGGCACAAGTTACCGCTGGTCGTTCTTTCTTGAGACCCTTAACCATCATATCCCAAGTGACAGTACAATTCTTTTCGATCTGAGTTAAGGAAATGTTTTAGACCTTGAACCTATAGAGACTATTCAGTATTTTAATTTTGAATAATTAAACTTAGCAGTGGTCTTTTCATGCACTGACCTACCATGCTTCTCTTGTTTTATGAAGGTCATACTTGAAAATATACGCCCCATGAAGAAAGCCATTGCTGAGATTATGTCTTACCAAGTGGAACTGAGACTACCCCAGGCAGGGACGAAACCTCTCCCTGTGTTTCAGCGGACAAATCAGCTTTTACAAGCCGTAAAACTATTGGAAAATGTGACTCAGGAACAAAATGAGTTATTAAAGGTGAGCAGTTTATGACGGCAGCCAACTTATTGGATAAAAATGTTCAGCAAAGGCTGATTTTATTCTCCATTTTTATTGAAAATAATTATTATCCAGAAGGTGGCTTTTGATATAAAAGCTTATTTTCTTGCCCAAATGAGGCTAAGGTTATTTTTCTTAGTTCTTGCCCTTGCTCTGGTTGATGACATCAAAGCATAGTCCTGGTCTATTTAATTCCATTCTGCACCTATTAAAAACCCATCTGGGCTGGGGGGCTGGAGTGGTAGCTCAGCAGTTACAGTGCTTGCCTGGCATACACAAGTTCATGGGTTCAAATCCCAGTACCACATACACAACCAAGTGTCCTAGCAATGAAGGCCACATGAAAAACTAAAGAAAAATTGATATTCTTTTTCTCTATCTATCTCTATCTCTCTCCATCCCCTCTCTCTTTAAAAAAAAAAAAAGTGAAAAGCTATGTGGGGAAAAGATTTGAACCTAAACAAGGCATTTGCAGCCTCTGGAGACCAACAGATCTATAAAGCAACCATCTCATAGTCATCTCTGTATCCATCTCAGTCATTTCTATTGATCAGATCATTTATTCTCCAGCGTGAGTAGGAAGAGAGTCGGCACTTTGCAGTCTTCGCAGAGTCTGGTGTCGAGATGTTAAATGATTTGCTAAGCAGCTGCAGAGTTAACTTCCATAGAGGTTAATTTGGGTACACATATGACAAGCGCTTGAGTTTTCAAACCCCTGGTATCATTTCTCATTATTAAGATGATAACATCTTTCAATTTCTCTCCAGAGAGGTGGTCCTCCCCCTTAAATTTTGTTAGATCAGTAGTCTCAAGGCAGGAGTCATCATTAGTTTAAAAAGACTTTTCTCAGGGCTAGAGTGGTGGCTCAGTGGTTATGGTGCTTGCCTGGCATGCGCAACGTGAATTCAAACTCCAGCACCACATACACAATAAGTGTCCAAGGCATGAAAGTCACATAAAAAACTAAATAAAAATTGTTTCTCTCACTGTCCCTTCTTTAAAAAAAAATGACCTTTTCTTTAGCATGTATTCCTAGATCAACAACCACTCAGAAGAACAGAAAATGCTGAAAGACCTTGAACAGACGCTCAACCGTCTTGGTAGACATTCTGCATCCTGCCTTTGAACTCCGCTGTTTCTTGTTCCTTCTTAAATTTCATGCACATGTGGTGGCCACTCCCTTGTCGTAGTAGTTTGGGGATATATTCTACCTCATTTGAGTCTTACCTTAAACCATCTCTCTAGCCTGGCCAGCTATCAGCCAATGTCATTTTCTAACACCCACAGAGAGTCAAAAGACCTAACACTCAATGTACCATTTTTTAATAGTATACAAGGAGAAGAAAAGAATATCAAATTTGATGTATTATTTTTAATCTTTTGATTACTCTACTGGTCTCCTGGACAGAAGAAGAAAATAACAATCTTTAACTATACTTTAAAGTGGCTTCCTCACAAGATAAAAAAAGGGATAGTAGAACATGCTATTATATATATATTTTTTTTACAAGTTAGGTATCAAACTGTGCTGATAAAATTTTGCATCTTATTGTGTTGGTGGAAATCAGATGTCCCCTCGTGTCTTTCAAAGCTAAGTAAACCAATGGTAAAGAAAACCATTAGAATATGGTACATTTCCTTTAATTCCGACTGTAGATATTTCAAGTGCCCTCCTTGTGAAAAGTAAGACAAATTACCTTGGAGGGAGTAATGAGATGGTTCCTTGTTGAGGACTGGGAAACAGGCCACGCAGTGAATGTCATTATTCATTTCTGGCCTGCAGCTAACATCGTGGTTAAATATTAAAGAAAATACAAGGAAGACTTATGTGTTGTCCAGAAACTTTATAATAGTTTTAAAAGACATTTTGCTTTATAACGAAGCATACCAAAGAAGTATCTAGACTTAGTTTCAAGGTCCATTTCTCTTTTGTCATACTTGGATCGTATCATTTAATTTACAAATAGGTCTGAGCTCTACTCCCTTAACGTTAGGTCCTATGTGCTGTTCTGCTTAGTTTTGCCTTATTCTGCAAACTCAGACTGCTTTTTATTCATAAAATGCACATCACTGATCCTAAGGGGTAAGCCCCATGTGGACGATGCATTGAATGGTGAATACGACATACCAGTAATGTAATAATTCTTAGCAACTTTATGTTAATATGCTATAAAATGCTTCCCAGAATTTCCAGCCCACTAAACTGGAAATACTTCACAGGAAAGGTGTGTCTAGTTGGACTTGTACTCTAAGCTCTGCCCAAGGTGCCCTGACGCAGCCAGGTCAGGTGCCAGCTTTACAAACATTATAATATCAATGCGGATCCTATTTAGAGTATATCAATAATACATTTAGAATATAAATACAAAATTTCCTGTATTTCCTCTTGAGATTTGCATGGGTGCATCTTTTCTGCATCTGATTGGAGCTTATCTTGGGGGTAGATAATGGAAATAGCCTATTAGTCTAGTCCTTAGATTATGACAACAGTTCTTCTTTTGGGGGGGTATTTTGTAGATAGTCATAAAACAAACTAATGAATGTGATGAAGAAATAAAAAATTTGAAACAGATCTTAAATAATTATTCAACTGAGTTCTCCCTTGAACATACGTCACCAGACCAAGCTGTTGACCTTCCAAGAGTACAGGTATGTTTCATTCTTTCATCCATCAGTTCGTTCAATAATAAAAATAAGTAGTTTCTAAGCCATTGATATTTACTAGCCTTTGTAATGCAACAGCATTATATCCAACTTATTTTTTCAATTAGAGCTATTTGTGTGTTTACTTTTCATTTATGTTTCATAATGTAGATGATTATATAGAGTCATTATTAAAATATGATAAAAATTGTAGACTGGGCAGTTCTGTCCCCAGAAACTGTTCTGGGACTGCCTCATCTGCTTCCTTAATGGGGAGTTTTTTTCAAGTGTCCACAGCCTCAGCATGTGCATTTTGGTCTGCATTTGCTCTGATTCCAAAGAATCATGGGGTATTTGGATAACATATGGGCAGTCTGTGCTTTAGAGGTGATAAAAATCTGCACCACTGTAATATAGGATTTGTATACCAAGCTGTATTTCCAATTGCCATAATTAATAATTTCCAGAGCACCCATTTACAATGGTTTGCCTGTCAACCCTCTTTCGCTTCAGTTTTTATTTTTAAACTGGTACTTCTATATTGAAAAACCTGATTGTATGCCAAGGATTATAGAGAGCGATGCTTTTTGTCCTGTGATCCAAATTATGCAGGCAGTTAATGTGATGATACTACAAAGCAAGGTTAGCTACTTAGTAGCTGTGAGACAGAGGGCAGGTTACTTGAAATGTAAAAGGTAAGGTACAGAGAGGCTCAAGATGGCACAGTCATTCAGGGGTGGAATCAATAATGCAGACTCAATGTGAAAGATTCAGTATTGTGGAAATGTCAAGTTTCCGTGCGTATGAAAAAATTTGAGGACTGCAAAGAGCTTTGTATCTGAGGACACAGGAATTAAAACTCAGAAATGTAAAAATATTTGTTTAGTTTATTTTAAAAGAGCAATCATAAACCCATGCTAATAGAAATAACACTTTTTTATGAATGTCTCTCAAAACAAAAGTAGTGAAAAGAATGACACTTTTATATTTTAATAAATTTCTTTAACGTCTGGCTTAATGGAAGATAGCTAGATTCTCATCCATTGCTACGTTCTATCTGTTGTATCAGTTTTGTTCAAAATATATAAAGATAATCTAACCTCTCAAAGACAAATACTTGGAAAAGGGAGGAATAGTTTAACATCCCCTTTGAATAATGGTGGACTTTCTTTGAAACTGAGCCCAACAATGCAAGCCACTCACAGGTCAGTTATAAATGGGATCTGAAGCCACATGGATGAACTTTTCATGTTCTTACATTAAAATCCATGGGTGTATCTTACACTTCAAATGGATCTTCTACCCTGTGTGACTTTAGAATACCATGCTTGATCATCTGGAAAATATTATTTCACTGACTTGTGCAGACCTTCCAAGTGTTGACACATTGCCATCATCAATATAAAACATCTCTCTCTTCAGAAGACTCCTTAAGTGTAGCATTTAAGTAAGAAGTGTAGTTCCCTAGCTCTTTTCTCTCATGTGAATAACTTCCATGGGGAAAGGCGGGCTGGCAGTTCAATTCACAATCAGAACCAAACATTCATGCAAGTCCTTTTTCTCAACCAACTTTGGTATGCAGCAAAAGTGCTTCATGCATACTTACCATTTTTGTCACCAGACCATTAAAGATACCTGTCCTTATCAAGCACATTCTTAAGTGAGACTGGCACTTTTTTTTTTCCTGCTGTAAGTACACCATAGTGAAGAATTTAGTAGCTGCTAATATAGTTAATGTCCTATCAGAGTCCTGGATCATGGTCCTGTGCATTCTGGATCTGCCAGTCCTGTAGCAGGATTAGGGCAGTGGCTCTCCACCCCAGCTGATCAGCAAGTCACCCTTGGAGCCTGTTGCAAGTTTCCATGCTTAGGCTCCACCTCCAGGTACTCTGATTCACTAGGTCTAAGCGGAGCTAAGGTATCCTACCCACATCCTTTGGAAATGCAGCCAAACTGCGGAGGAACTATACTGTACCAGAGAGTGGCTCCTGGCTTTGTAAACCAAAGAGCCTGGAACAACTATCATCTCTTTTACTGAAAGAGGCTGGCTCCGATGTGTGTCCAAAGACCTCAGTCTTCCAAACAATGCAGATACTCTTTCTGTACAGGGAGAAATCAAAGGTGTGGAGGAGCAGATTCTGCATTTAAACCAGAAAAAAGAAGACCTGTTGATGGACTTGAAGGCTGCCGTACTGAACCTTCACCAGCATTTGAAGCAAAGAGAGCAAGAAGTAGAAGGGGACATGCTGTTGGCCAGAGCATCAGAGGAGGGTGGAGCGGCTGAGGCGGACGTGCCTGAGTGGAAGGTAGGCGTGCCTTCACGTTAATTCTGGTCCCACATTCCACAAGAGTGTTAAAGGAATCGTATTTTTCCCCCTGAACCACCTGTAGTATCTCTGTCTGTAGCCCATAGTAAAGGAATTTTTCAAAGTGAAAGTAATATACTTGAATTGTTTACTTAGTGAACATAAATCCTCAGGGTGTGTCTCTTCTGGGCTTCACCCAGAATTCTTATGCCTGAGTTACTTAAGGACATGCTTATGAAATTCCACGGGCAGGTGGGTGGGAGTCGCCTTTGAAGTATCTTCCTGTGGAATGGTCAGCCCACTGCAGACTCAAAAAGGGCACTGCACCTCTCTCGGCCCACACTGGCTCCACATCAGTGAATAATCTTCACTTGTTTGATGAGGGACCACAGGAGGCCATGCAAATGGAAGGGAGGGAGGCCTGGACAGCACCAGGGTATTATCATGATGGCTGAATGAGCTGAAAGGCCCAGGGCCCAAAGGCTGCTTCTGTGGGTGGGCACCCATTACAAAGTGAGTAAAAAATTAGCTACATAAAAATGCAGCCAGGCCAGGATCTGTGCGCATAATCTGTGACCTGACTGCAGGTGTTCTTGTGCCCTGCCTTTCAGGTGGACAGAACAGCCTCCATGTCTTTCCTGCCAGCTGTCAAGGAAGAGGCAGAGGAAAGCTCTGTGAAGAGTGAAGTAAGGAAAATGCTTTTCTCGTTAAAGTTGGTTAGAACCAAATCTCTAAAATGGCGAAAGGAAAGATCTTAAAATGAATGTTGATTTTTAAAATACTCATATTTTTAAAGTATGGTTGAAATAGTTCTGCTATTAACATTTGCGCCTCTGAACCTACTTTACTGTGTACAAGTAGGATAAAGGTAATTCAGATGCACTTGTTGGCTGGCTTAAGGGACAAGTTGAAGTCCTCTCTTGCATCCTGACTTCTGAATCTTCTGAATCTTTTCTCTGAAGTTTGTTTGTTTGTTTGTTTTTTGAGAGAGAGGGACAGTGAGAGAGAAAGAATCAATTTTTTTGAGTTTTTCATGTGGCTTTCATTATTCCAACACTTCATTGTGTATGTGGTGCTGGAGTTGGAACCCGCATCCTCATGCACGCCAGGCAAGGGCTGCAACCGCTTAGCCACCACTCCAGCCCTTTCTCTGAAGTTTTAAGAGGATGCTGTTTGGCACTCTGGTATGATTTTTACAACTTTATTTTTCCGTATTTGAATTACTTTTGGGTCTAAAACATGTGTTATATTAGCTACTAATAGAACTAATTCTACCTCCTTGATTATAGCTGGTTGAAAGAAACATTTATACTTCAACTTCCTGATACCAATTTCCATTTCATACTTTAAAAACTAAAATTATCTCCAGCAGCTCAGGAGGCTCAGGCAGAAGGATTATACGTTCAATGCCAGCCTCAGCAATTTAGCAAGGAACTAAGCAACTTAGTGAGACCCTGACTCAAAAAAAAAAAAAAAAAGGCTGGGGATGTGGCTCAGTGGTCAAGTGACTGTGGGTTCAGTCCCTGGTACCAAAAATAAATAAATAAATAAATTTAAAAAAATAAAGTTATCATGTATCTTATGCTAAAGGGAAGGAAATTGGAGCCTGTTATAGTTTTTAGGGCTCAGATGTGACCACTAGAGATTTTTTGTGCTCGTTTTATAGCATCGTCATTTCTGCTGTCACACAGAACAAACCTCTTGTCCTATGGTGTCCCTAGGACTTGGTGCAGCTGAGGGTTAGGATAAGGAAGAATGTAGGATTACCATATCCTGTGACCATGAAACAGCTTCACAATCTGATTATGACCCTTGTGGCAGAGAGAACTGTGAAAATGGAGGCAGTAGTACCAGGAGCTAAAGAGGAGGACACTTCAGTATGATTTTAATTTCAGGCATGTATTTTCTTCTGAGCTGATATGTTTCTAGTATCTGTTTATGCTTGACAACAATTTTTAAAAGTTCATCAAGTTGTTTTTTTGTTTATTGTTTTTAAAAAGAGAGAGAGAAGTGAGAGAGAGAAGAGAGAATCAATTTTATTTAGTTTTTCATGTGGCTGTCGTTGCTCCGAGACTTCGTTGTGTACGTGGTGCTGGGATTCGAACTCACATCCTAGTGCATGCTGGGCAAGCACTGTAACCGCTGAGCCACTGCTCCAGCCCCCATCAAGTTGTTTTTTAATTGGCCAATAATGATTATCCATATTTACGGTATACAACATGGTGTTATGGAATGGCTAAATCAAGCTAATGAACATATATTTGCATTACCTCACATACCATTTTTTTTTTGTGGGGGAACACTTAAAATCTACTCTCTAGGGGCTGGAGCAATGGCTCAAGTGCTTGCCTGGCATGCACAAGGACCTGGGTTCAAACCCCAGCACCATATACACAGCGAGGTGTCAGAGAAACAAAGGTCAGATGAAAAAATAAATAAAATTGATTCTCTCTCCTACACTCTCTCTGTCTTTAAAAAAAAAATCTACTCTCTAAGCAGTTTTTAAGTACATGATATATTGTTATTAATTGGAATCAACATGGCATATATAATTCATCTCTTAAACTTATTATTTCTAGCTGAACTCTTTCATTTTTTTGATCATTCTCTCCCCAACTTCCCTCCATCCACTTCATCCCAATGTCCACCATTCTACTCTTTGTTTCTATAAGCTCAACTTTTTTACATTTCACATATAAGCAAGATCTTGCAGTATTCGTCTTTCGGTGCCTGACTTATTAATTTCATTTAATATAACATCCCTCTGGTTCATCCATGTTGTCACAAATGACAGGATTTACCTATGTTGACAGCTGAGTAGTAGTCCATCATATAAATATACATTACATTTTCTTTGTCCATGAATCCATTGGTAGACACTCATGTTAGTTCTACATCTTGGCTGTTGTGAATGATGCTATAATAAACATGGAAGTGCAGACATCTCTTCAACGTATTGATTTCATTTCCTTTGGATATATACTCAATACTGGGATTACTGGATCACATGGTGGCTCTATTTTAATTTTTTGAGGAACTTCTATACTCTTTTTTCCATAGTGGCTAATTTACAATCCCCCAAACAGTATTTTTTTCCCTCACTCCCGCCTGCCCCAAATAGTATTGAAAAGTTTCCTTTTCTCCACACTTGCCAACACTTGTTATTTTTCATCTTTTTTGTAAATGGTAATAGGTGTGAAATGATATCTCATTGTTTTATTTATTTATTTAGTGCTGCTGGGGATCAAACCCAGAGCTTCGTGCATGGCAGATAAAAGCTCTACCACTGAATGACATCCCTAGCCCCTCATTGTAGTTTTAGTTTGCATTTCTTTGATGATTAGAGATTTTAAGCATTTTTTTCTTATATCCATCAGACTATTATTTTAAAGACAGCATTTAAGCTTGCATTTGCCAAAGCAGATTAAATTCCCAAGCATTGTTTGAAAATTCCCCTCTATGTGACATGAGCTTACTCCCAACTTGAAAAAAGTATTTTTTTTAGGCTTCAGTAAGAGCAGCTGCATTTAAAATATGATTTGGTTAGCAAAATAAATGAATGAAATATAGGGGTAGGGGTAAATTAAAGCCTATGGTTAAAGTGCCCAGGAAGTTGAGCCTGGTATGAAAGAGATGAGGAGGGTGCTGGTTAGAGCAGTAGGGTGTCACTTCCCTTTGCTAATCAGTTAATCACTGTCTTAGAATGGACATAAGAAAGCACAGCCATCTTTGGGGTCTTGGTCTTTGCTCTGGAAGCATGACAAGAACTTGGAGGAAGATGGAGCATCCTCCTCCTCTGCAACCATCATTCCGGTAATCATGGGCACATCATGGTTAGGGGTGGGTCATGGGACATCGAACCATTTTTTGCCCAAATTTGCATGCTCTTTTCCCTCTTTCCTTTGTTTTGCTTTCATCAGTAACTCCAAACTTTAAAAGACAAATCTGTGAGCCTGTGCGGTGACACATGCCTGTAATCCTAGCAGCTTGGGAGGCTGAGGCAGGAGGATTGCAAGTTCAAAGCCAGCCTCAGCAATTTAGCATGGCCCTAAAGCAACTTAGCAAGACCCTGTCTCAAAATAAAAAGAGCTTGGGGATGTGGCCCAGTGTTTAAGTGCCCCTGGGTTTAATCCTTAGTACCAAATAAAATAAAATGAACACAAATTTGTGTCCCATATAAGTAATACAAATAAGGGATATAAGTTAAAGAAAAGAATTTCTTATTTGAAAGAATGCTTAGGACAGGAAACTGGGCTGAGTTTTTTCTCATTGTTGACAAATGAAAATTGTATGAATGATAGCATGGTACATGTACAATGTGGAATGGTCAAAATAAGATAAGTAGCATATGCATTAACTCACAGTTCTCATTTTGTTATTGTGTATGTGTTAAGAACACTTAAAATCTATTCTTTGAGTAGTTCGTAGGTACGCAATATGTTCTTATTAACTAGTTATTTTGTATGATAACTTCTCTTGAACTTATTCCTCCTAACTGAAATTTTGTGTCCTTTGACCAAATTCTCCCAGTCCCTTCCTCACAGTCTCTGGTAACCACAATTCCACACTCCACTTCAAGTTTTTTAGATTCACCATGTAAGTGAAATCACGTGGTGCTTAGTTTTATGTGCCTGGCCTATGACATTCAACACAATGTTGTCCAGGGCCATCCGTGTTACGAAAATGCAGGATTTCCTTCATTGTTAAGGCTGAATAGTATTCTGTAGTGGATCTAGACCACATGTTTTTTCATTTTTTCATTCATGGATGGAACTTACATTGGTCCCTCATCTTCACTATTGTGAGTGTTTCAGAGCTTCTCACCAATACCTCTGCACAAAGGAAAAGCAACTTGGTTCCCATGTTTTTTGTTTTTTGTTTTTTTTTTTTTATTTCTACTGACAATTCAGTGATAGTAAGAGAGTACTTCTGAAGGAAAAGGTAACTCCAAAAATCACCTAGAGCTTTACTGCATTGTTTTCCAGAGCATTTAATATTCCTTTCTTTTGAGAGCAGTTAAAATGTGTGTGGTGGTGGTGGGGGGGTGTCTTTCCATAATCCCTTTTTTTTAAAAATAATTTTTTATTTTTGAACAACCATACAAGTTTTTAACAAAATAATATAAAATGTGTATATATTCTGGATATTGCAATTACCCCCAGGGGTGCCCCCCCAATTACCCACCCTTATCCTGCCCTTCCCCTTCCCACTATATCTCTAAAAAATCCCTTTTAAAACAAATAATGCATAAGGTACTTTAATACAGTGGGCCTTTTTCTCCTTATGACTTTCTAAATCTCTAATCTTTCAAAATAGAGGACAGTGCCCTCTCTTTAGGAAACCATCTGAACCTGGCATGAAAACAATGTCTTTCCTTTGCTCCTGAAGCATGTCTGCTACATGGTCCTTGTCATCACAGGGATCCACGCCCCTACCTCCTGTCCAGGGCCCGCGCCTCCCCAGCTCCCACGCCAGTCTTCATTAATCGTTGTCACCATGTGCTACTTACACCTGCATCCTCAGTCTTTGCCCCTTCTTGGATTCCTTCCCTCTCTTTACCTCTGAAGTATTCAGGTTTCCCCTTCCAGTAAGTTCCCTCCTTCTTCACACACACACACCCTCTGCCAACTCAAACGATCATGCCAGAACCCAGCCTGTCTCTTGAGTAACTCTTCAGAAAATGCTTGGCATCCCTGGGCTGCCCCTCCTCCACGTCTGCCCGTAGATGTCCTGCCCATCCCAAAGACCCATCTACCTCCTCCATGAAACTGCCTGAGAGATCCTACAAGGGAAATTGCTGCCTCTCTTCCCTTGTTGCCCCTAGCTTTCCGGAACTCAGCTATGGCTTCCCATATCTTTACGCATGTACCCAACACAGTTTTTTGCAAATGGCAAGAACCTTAATCTCTCCAAGTCTGTGTCCTGTACTTGACCTAGTATGGCACATTGATTTATTGAATCTCTTAATTCTGCTTCTCATTGTACTTCCTCTTTCCCGTTCCACTAAATGTTTTTTCTTTTTTCATAATTTTTTTATTCATTCAACATAGTCTTACACATTGGAGGGAATCGTTGTTACACATTCATGAACATATGGATATTGACAAAGAAAGTTAAGGTTGATCCTAGTCCATGGTCTCCCACCCTTTGATCTCCCTGCTCCCATGTTTCCCCTACTTTACCCCCATGTTAGTTGGGCTTCTCATGGGAGTTGAAGGTTCCCAGTTGCATTGATACCCTCCTGATCCCTCCCCCCTCCTCCCTTCTCGCCCCAGCTTCATAGTTATGGTTCCCTCTGCTTATGTAAAAAATCATCTATGTTGAGATTATTATTGAGCTTAGCTAACTTTCAAGCTGTCTTAGACTATATTCTAGCTTCCACATATGAGAGAAAACATTTGGCCCTTAAGTCTCTGAGTTTGGGATATTTCACTCAGCATAATTTTTTCCATCTCCATCCATTTGGCTGCAAATGCCATGATATCGTTCTCTCTGATAGCAGAGTAGAATTCCATTGTATATATGTACCACAGTTTTTGAATCCACTCGTCCAGTGAGGGTCATCTGGGTTGGTTACATAGTTTAGCTATAATAAATTGAGCTGCTGTAAATATTGATATAGCTGTATATCTGTAACTTTTTTGGGAAAATACCCAGGAATGGGATAGCTTGGTCATAAGGTGGTTCCAGCCGTAGTTTTTTGAGGAGTCTCCACACTGCTTTCCAAAGTGGCTGTTGTAGTCCCACCAACAGTGTGATAGTGTTCCTTTTTTCCTACAACTCCTCCAGCATCTGTTATTGTTCATATTCTTCATTTTTGCCACTCTGACAGGAGTTAGATGGAATCTTAGTGAAGTTTTCATTTGCATTTCTCTGATTGCTAGTGATGTAGAGCATTTTCTCATATATTTATGGGCTTTTTGGACTTCCTCCATTGAGAAGTTTCTATTTAGGTCCCTATCCCATTTATTGATTGGATTTTTTGTGAGTTTGGTGTTCAGTTTTTTCAGTTCTTTGTATATTCTGGATATTAGCCCTCTGTCCAAGGTGTAGCAGGCAAAGATTTTCTCCCATTCTGTAGGTTCTCTCTTGACACTCTTGACTAATTCTTTAGCTGTGCAAAAGCTTTTCCATTTAATGGAATCCCACTCATTTATTCTTGGCTTTAATTCTTGCACTATGGGAGTCTTATTAAGGAAGATGGTACCTATACTGATGTCATGTTAGTGTTGATCCTATTTTTTTTTCTTCTAGCAATTGTATAGTTGCTGGTTTAATTCTTTGATCCATTTCAATTTGATTTTTGTGCGGGGTGAGATATAAGGATCTAATTTCAGTTGTCTGTATATGGTTATCCAGTTCGTCCAGCACCATTTGTTGAACAGGCCGTCTTTCTTCCACACTATGGTTTTGCCCCCTTTTTTCAAATAGCAGATGGTTAAAGATTTGAAAGTTTGCTTGGTATCTTCTAATCTGTTCCATTGGTCTTCATGTCTGTTTTTATACAAATAAATAGGCCTATAGTATAATTTCAAGTCAGGTATTATGACACCTCATGCTTCTTCTTTCTTGCTTAGTAGTGTTTTGGCTATTCTGGGTCTTCTTTTACACCAAATGAATTTGAGAATTGCTTTTTCTATATCTGTGAAGAATGCCATTGGTATCTTGATGGGGATTGAATTGAATCTATACAGGGCTTTTGGCAGAATGGCCATCTTAATTATATTGATATTCTAACCAAGAGCAAAGGCCTTTGATAAAATTCAACAACCATTTATGCTCAAAACTCTGTAGAAGATAGGGATCAAAAAAAGATACTTTAATTTTGTAAGAGCCATTTATGACAGACCAATAGCCAACATTATGCCTAATGGAGACAGACTGAAATCATTCCCACTGAATTCAGGAATGCAACAGGGATTTCCACTCTCATCACTCTTATGCAGTATAGTCCTTGGAACCCTAACCAGAGCTATCAGACAAGAGAAGGAAATCAAAGGAATTCGAATAGGAGAAGAGGAAGTTAAGCTGTCTCTATTTGCTGATGAGATGATCCTATACCTAGCAGACCCAAAAAGCTCAATCAGAAGACTTTCAGCGCTTATAAATGAATTCAGCAAAGTGGCTGGTTATAAGATCAACACTCATAAATCAATAGCTTTCCTATACTCCAGCACCAATTCTGCTGAAAAAGAAATCAGGAAATCCGTCGTATTCACAATAACCTCAAAAAGAATAAAATACTTGGCATCAATCTAACAAAGGATATAAAGGACCTCTACAACAAAAACTATCAAACTTTAAAAAAATAAATTGCAGAAGACCACTAAATGTTTTTACTTGGTGCTCCCTGGTCCTCTTTTGCAATCTCATTTCTACCTCTGGCTACATTTAAGCTGTGATTGACTTCAGAACACCACTTTGGCCATTTTGTTCATCCTAATCCTCACTGATCTTTCCCTGCGAGACATTATTGACCCCCTCCTCCTCTTGAAGCATTCCTTTGACTTTCTTCATTCAGTACTTCCCCATCTCTTCTACCTGGAGCCCTCCTCTGTCTCTTCCCCCGCCTCTCCCTTCTCTGGTAGGCATTCCCCTAAAGTTCCATCCTCCTTCGCTCTGTCTCCTGGTGGTTTCATCTGCACCCGGAGCTGTGCTTCTCATCTCTGTGCCAGTGATTTCCATGCCAAATCCCTAACGGTGGCTTTTACCTTAAACCTGTTCCTTGTGTCTGCCCTGCTGGTAAACTTCTCATTGTGGATGAATAGTCTTCATCTGAAATCTATTCGACCAACTTTGGTTTCAAGGTTTGCTCTTCCTTCTAATTTCTCAGTGCCTGCTGGTGGCACCCACTGTTTTCTCAGTCTAAGGTAAATAAATTTCAGAGTCATGTTAGGTACCTCACCTTTCCCATCCAGGCAGTGACTCTTCACATCCCTCTCCTCCTACAGTATACTCCATCATCCTGTCAGGCGATTGTATTGCTCCTCTGGACTGTTGGAGTAGTCTTCTAATTGGTTTTACAACCTCCAAGCATTTTCTGCAGTACATCCTACACAGTACTGATGACTTCCTAAAACCTGTCATGCCAAATCCCAGGTTAAAATCCTTCATGGATTGTGATTATCAACTCAATAAGATGCAAACTTATTGGCATAGCAGGTTTTTTATGATCCCTTCCTACCTTCCCAGTTTTATCTAAGTTTTACCCTTAGTTTTCGTTCGTTCTTGTTCCGATAACAATTATTGTCTCTGGTAGAAATAGCTAAAGAGGAACTAACATTTTGTTAGAAACTACTAAATACTTGAAATATATCATCTTGTTTAATAATCAAAAGCGTGAGTGAAGTGGGCTCTATTCCCACCTTAAAGACCAAGTAACTACGATTCAGAGTCCATATTAACTTCTCCAACATTACACCATTTGAAAATGGACCAATCAGATCGGTCAATTACAACATCCATCACTTCTTGCCATACTATTAATTATTTTTGTAAACATTGTTTTCCAACCGTTTAACCATAGTTCACTTTAGAAAGGAGATTGCAGAATTCAAGTATATTTCTATTTAAAATGTGGCACACATTGTTGCACTGCCCTCCAGAAAGATTGCCAACTTTATTCTCTGAATGAAGAATGCATGGAATTGCCTGTTTCCTGTTCCCAAGCTGATTTGATATTGTCAGTATTGGCCAAACTGAGTCAGTGGTTTAAGTAGGGTTTATTGTAAGAATGTTGAGTATCTCTCTTTAGATGTCTGTTGATTTTTTGTGATTTGTTTATGCATTGCCCTTCATCCAATCTGTTTTTCTATGTAGATTAATTAATATATTAAGAACATTACACTTCAACCCAGTTTATTCTTTCTCTTTTAAATTCGATGATGTGTCTTTTATGGTGCACATTATTTTTTACTGTTGCCTCTACTCACATTCTTTTTCTTCTTTGTAATGCTTTAAAGCCTTTCCCCATCTCTAGAATTTTTATGATATAGCTTTTACATTTTGACATTAGATACAATTAGAATTCATTGTTAGTAATGAGATATCTCAGTAGTTATTCTTATACTTAATATAGGTTCATCTTTTCTCCCATTATTTGAAATGTGGCCCCTATCTTAGAGTCTCATTTAAAACTCTTGTATTGATTTACTAAGTACTTAATTTTGTGAATCCCTGTGTGGTTATTAAGAAGAGAGTTTTCAAGAACTTAAGTCATCCAAATAAAGACAAACCAGAGAAAGTTGATTTTTCCTCTCTAATGAACTAACTTTTCTAAATACACCTGACTTCTCTGGAAATTTTTGCAAGGAGTCAATTTGCAAATGAGCCCTCTGGGCTGCTCTGGCAGCAGGGCAAGACCTTTCCTGGACATCTGATTCTTTTCTTTCCAGGAAGCAGACGGGAAAATAAGTACCTGTGATCATTCCATGGCACAAATGCTTGCATCAGACTCAATCAGCACTGAGCAAGGCCCAGAAGTTTCCCTGAAGCCTAACCGAACCGAAGAGGTAAGTCCCTGTCAATAATGGGTCAACTGCTGAGATACCGGACTATCACCCAGAGGTGGCCAGCCTTCTGGATTCTGCAGTACTTTGTGTGAACTTTAACATCTTTATATATGCTGTCGGGCTGCTGAAATGGAAGCTTTGCCATCATTTACATAGAAAAGCAGCGTGCATGGAGCACTGGAACATTGTTCCACTCGTTCACCATTTGTGGGTGTAAACTAGGCTTTCCATTAGTGACTGCTTCTTTCCTCTGTACACATAACATTTGGGGGCAATGAAAATAGAGAAGAGCTAAGATTGCCCAATGGCCTATTGCGTAAAAGGTCCTTATATTTGTTTTCTGTTTAATTGTTGGATTATATGAAGCAAGTTAATGCCTACCAGAAGTGTACAAATGAGGATATCAATATTCAGAGAGCAAAACTACTGGTAATAAATGGGAGAGTAAGAATCAGTCTCAGGGCTGGAGCGGTGGCTCGGCAGTTACGGCGCTTGCCTTGCATGCGCAAGTATACAATTCAAACCCCAGCACCACATACACAACAAAGTGTCGGAGGAATGAAGGTCATATGAAAACTTAAATAAAAATTGCTTCTCTCTTTCGCACTGTCCCCTCTTTATAACAACAAAAAAAAATCAACCCCAGAATTTTCCGGTCTGCGTTCCTAATTTGAAACCTACCTTGGGGGATTCTCTAGAAGACCTTCTGGGGGACTGTGTTTCCCAGCTTGTTTTGGTATTTAGGTGGATCTAAAGCTCTGTGGGTCTCACCGAGTAGCTCCTGAAAAAGATACTGGGCTGTTTTCACTGCTTTTATTTATTTATTTATTGCTCTTTTTTCTTTTTCTTTTTCTTTCTTTTTTTTTTTTTTCCAGGCCCGAGGATCAAACTGGGGGCTTCGCGCGTGCTAGGCAAGCACTCTGCTGCTATTTATAGTCTTTTTTCCCAATCTATTGTCTGTTCTTGCAAAAGTGTATATTAGCTGTCAAATTATTATTCCCCACTTTACCCTTCTTCCTTTTATTCTCTCTCTTAACAATATGTACCCAGCAAGGTAGACAAAAGTCAGAGATTTACTCTCCCTGGCAGTACTTAGGTCTAAAAAAGTAGCTGGCCTGACCAGTAGTTTTGTTTAGTTTTTTGTTGTTTTGTTTTGGTTTTTTTTTTTATTTGTTCATTTTTTGCTGGCCAGAGTCAATGTTATTTTTGGTGTCTAACGAGCTTCAGTTGTGTTTTGGCTACAGCAGCAGACACTGCTTAGCATGATCCTGGTATGGATGATCTGTGGGATCAACAGTACTGATAATAGATAAGGGGAGAATGAGAATCACAACAAATCCTCTGCACACTTCTTACGGGGCAGGCACTGGGGTTTCACCTAGATTCTCTTTTAATCCCCACACTTTAGAGAAAGACATGGAGGCTGTAGGTTGTCCAAGGCAGAGTTAAGATTGACACTCAGATCTTTCTGCCACCAGGTTTAGAATCTGAGCTTTTAACTGGAAAGCCTCAATGACACTTAAATGTGTGTGTGTGTGTGTGTGTATTTTCTTCCTAACAAAAACTTTTGTCCTGAAGGTGCGTAGTGGATTCTTGGAGCAGAAAAAATAATTAGATGTCCACCCTCTTGATCATTCAGGGCCCTTTTACTTTCTTCCTTTGATCATTTCCATTTTATTGATCCACCAGCCAGAGAGGGAACGTTGCTCCTAAGAGACCAGGCAGTCTGTGTCATCAGCCATGTATTGACCTCAGCAGACCTCTTGTTCTGCAGATTAAGTGCATTGACTAAATGAGAATTGCACAATTTTTAGTAAAATTCTGAGCCATCTGTGACCCATATTGCATTAAAGAACAAATGTTTAATACAGAAAGATGTGAAACCAAAGTAGCATGACCTCACAGAATGAAGCCACAGTGCCGTTCCAGCAGTGTGGGTCTTGTCTGTGCTTGTGCAGGTGGGTGCTGCCCTTCAGGCAGGCAGTGGCCATTCTGAGGGTCATGAGGGAGGTGTGCAGGTGTTTGTAGAATTGAATAAATGGTAAGGAGTAAATTTAAAGGCTTAATTTTTTTTTTTAAGAGAGAAGGTCAGTGAAAGAGAGTTGATTTTTATTGCATTTTTCACATGGCTTTCATTGCTCTGACACTTAGTTGTGTGCGTGGTGCTGGGGTTTGAATCCATGTATTCGTGCATGCCAGGCAAGCACCGTAACTGCAGAGCCACCTCTCCAGCCCCCTAAAGTCTTGGTATTTTGGCATGCAATGTAGCTATAGCCAAAAAATTCACTTGCATATTAACTGTAGTCCTGTTGTTAGATGCATGAC
The DNA here is from genome assembly GCA_004027875.1 of Aplodontia rufa. Lineage (NCBI taxonomy): Eukaryota > Metazoa > Chordata > Mammalia > Rodentia > Aplodontiidae > Aplodontia > Aplodontia rufa. The sequence goes on along the minus strand of PVKS010007270.1, from coordinate 28,430 downwards.
ATGTTCTCTTTTTTTTAAGTGAGAATCAATTTTATTTATTCAACTGGTTTTTGTTTCTCCAACACTTGGTTGTATATGTGATGCTGGGGTTCAAACCCAGATCCTTGTGCCTGCCAGGCAAGTGCTCCAACCATGGAACCACTGCTTCAGCCCCCAGATTTGTGACACATTGATACAGAAATCAGTGTGACTCGCTGAGGGGTAAACATGGATACTAGAGAACTGGTGAAATTATGTCCAGAATGTGGATTGTAGATTCCAAAGCACAGTGAAATCAGGGAGTGAATTCTGATTCTACTTGCTAGTTGGGTGAACATAGGCAGGCAGTTTGCATAGCCTCCCAAAACCTCCATTTCCTCATCTCTGTGCTAGGAATCAATACAGACTTGGGGTGTGAAATAGTGAGGTGGTCTTTGGCTTGTGTTTAGCAGCACGGTGCCTGGCTCATAATTACAGCCCAATAAAGGTCAGTGTTATTAATTTAGTTAGGTTATAGAGATGACAATTCTTATTTAATAAGAAATACTTGTAATACTTTTAAGCCTCCAAAAATGTAGTTATAAGACATTCATTTACATGATTTCTGGCCTTAGGATCTGGAGCTATTATGTAGGAAATCTGTTTTGCTGGGATGCTATTGGAGAAAACAATTGGGGACTCAATTTAAAAATCATAGAGCCTTTGATTTGGCCATGTAGAAGCAACCTGGTGAGGTGGGAGTTAGGTGAACTGAGTAAGCACAGGCTCGGGCTTATTTGACTTTAAAAAAAAAAAAAAAAAAAAAGGCAGGGGCAAATGTCCCTAGCAGGTTCCTGAGGCCACTTGCAGCTTTTGAAGTTGTATAGTTGCAAATAATCTTTTTTCTTCCACCCACCCACCCCCACCTGATTCTCTTCAGGTTCAAATTACTAACAAATAAAGCCCCGATTAGTCATTCAGCTTGCTTATTTCCTCATTAACTTCAGGAATTCATGAGAAAGCAAAGAAACATAATACTGTCATTTTAAAATGTGAGTGGCATGTAAGAGGTACTCAAAATATCCTGAACAAATCAAGAAGCCAGATGGGAAATCATTTATTATAGATTAATTAATATTAACAGATTATTATCTCAAGTGGCCAAAAGGGGCTCACTGAGTCTTTGCCACTAAGATATTGTAATATCTGAGAACTAGAAAATAATCAGGCAGGTGCAGTTTGCATGCCTATAGTCCCAGCTACCTGGGAGGCTGAGGCAAGAGGATCACAAGGTCAAGGTCAGCTTGGACAAAATAAAAGTGGGTAGCAAATAGCTCAGTGGTGAAGCACCCCTGGGTTTGACTCTCAGTATCAAAGAAGGAAGGGAATTCATCAAATGGCTAGAAATTGGTGCCTGGCGTAACATCACACAATTGTTGTTTCAAAAAAACAAGATTAAAAAAGAAATTTGAAACAGGTGAATCCAGGCATAAACCTGTCTATATACAAAGTACAGAGGGAAACACAGAGCAAGGAAAAACTTCCTTAAGAAGTTTCTTGAGGAAAATTATAAAAATAGATTGATGAACGCAGGGGAGAAGTAGCACTTTGGCAGAAAAGACCAAAAACACATGAAATTAGTGGATGGTCAGAGGGGAAAAAGTCAACCCAGAGATCTTATTCCAAACCAGCGTTTATGGTACTCACCAGTGTGTATGAAACTGAAGAACATTGTCATTCCCTGCATGTTTTTGTGATCACCTCTACTGCACTGGAAGTTCTATGTCTGACTAAAATTCCACAAATATTGAGAAATGTACATTTGCATTGGACTAGAGTATGCATTTGTGAGCAGTTCTCATTAGAAGCTTGTCATTTGACCTAAATTATGCTTTATTAATTGTGAACAAAGTCTTATATGAAAAACAATTTATCAAAATCATAATCAATAAAAAATTTTTGAAAATGGTATTTTCATAGAGCAAAACACAAATCTTTATTAAACTAAAGGAGTTTCTCTCAAAGGGTCGATATACTCTTTCAGTATTCTAGAGAAGGATAATCGATATTTCTTTGCATTAAATTTTTTTTATCTCCCAATTGAAAATAACTGATATAATTGGAATACTTTCATTTGATATCTGGGAGAAATTTTGCAATTGCATTGATAAGCAACCTGCTGATTTCGATATGAAAAGAATATATCACGCTTTCTTTATACTTCAAACTCTTGGTCTCTAACTCAGTAATATTTGAGTATCTAGAAGGTAAAAGTTATTTTAGGGAGGGCTGGAGCGGTGGCTCAGCTGTTCCAGTGCTTGCTGGGCATGCACAAGGACACAGGTTCGAACCCCAGCATCACATACACAACGAAGTGTCGACTAAAGTCACATGAAAAACTAAATAAAATTGATTCTTTCTCTCTCTCACTGTCCCTCTCTCGAAAGAAAGAAAGAAAGAAAAAGAAAAGAAAAAGTTATTTAGGAATTGCTTCTAAGGAATAGGAGGAAAGTTTCCAGAATACTCCACTGAAGTTCATTACTTGCCTCACACTATTTTAACTAAGGAGTTTAGATGAGTAATAACATGTGTGTTTAAAGAAAAGCTAAAGTATTTTATGATCTACTTCAGAAGATGTTAAAGTGTGTGGCTTATTTCATTGTATCCCTGAAGGATATAAAGATCATTTTTGGTTTTTGTTTTTTTTTTTTTTTTTTCCTGTTTGAATTGAGTGCACAGCAAGTCAGCATTGCTTAATCCTATGTCACGCAACTTAAACACTGGTCAGTTGCCTGCGGCGTTTGGGACACACACACCCACATGCCCACGTTCTCTCCCACACTCTCACCTGTCTCCCGGGGCTCACTGCTCAATGAACTGCAAGCGTGTTTGCTTCCTTTGTGCCCAGGAATACTGTCCCTGTGTACATGCGGATCGGCTGCTTGGAAACCTGTGCCACCAGGTCACATGATTGTTGCTATGAGTGTGGAGGTGCATTTTTCTTTCTTCCTTCTTCTCTTATTTTGTTTCTTTCAACTGGGGGTGGGGAGGGAAATGTGGCAGGTTCGCAGGTGTTTGCCAGGCCAAGTCTGAAATCTTTGGACTCCGGGCTTTTCACTGCTGGATTATCTTTGGGTTTATCGTAGGGTGCCACACCTCCTATCAAGGCCACAGCTTTGGACTTTTCTGATGAGCAAGAAGTTTTTGAGGCTATTCTGGAGACAGCGAGGCCCTGGCCTGTAGAAGTCCTCCATGTCTGCAAGACCCAGGTGGCCGAGCTGGAGCTGTGGCTGCAACAAGCCAGCGTGGCATTTGAGCCGGAAACATTAAATGCAGACATGCAGCAGGTGGTGGAGCAGGAACTGGTCGGGTGCCAGGTAAGACTGACGGGCCAGTTCGTGGTTTGCGTCTTCACCAATCACCAGCCAACGTGGGGCTAATTTCTCTTAAAGCAACAGTATGTTTCTTCTGTGACTCTGACTCTCATATTTATCTTGGCCTTAACTTGTACTTCTCAGGGTGATTCTCTGAAATGCTTTATGTAATAAGCAGCATATTTGGGAGTGATGGATAAGAGTTTAGAATGCAGAGTCCCGATCCAGTTCTGTCACATTAGCTGTGAACTCAGAGGAGTTAACTTCTCAGCTATTGTAGTAGGTTGACTTGTAGGGTTTTTGTTAGGATTAAATGAGATTTTTTAAAAAGGGTATATTAAGCAGTGTCTGTTATATAAAGCGCATAAAAAGTGCCCAGTGCCAGGCGTGATGGGGCACGCCTGTAATCCCAGCCATTCAGGAGGCTGAGGTGAGAGGATCACAAGTTCAAGGATAGCCTCAGCAACTTAGACCTTGTCTCAAAATAAAAAATAAAATTAAAAGGACTGGGGATGTGGTTCAGTGATTAAGGGCCCCTGTGTTCAATCCAAAGGACCCCCCCCCACAAAAAATGCTCCATAAATGTTATTAGTAATCATAAGCACTTTGAATATTTATTCATCAGAAATGAAACTGAATGTCATAATCGCCAAGATGATAAATATAGCTTAAAAGGACTTTGCAGCCATTTGAGCAGTAATGCTCTCAATCTTGCTTGGGAGGAACAAGGATATCAACTTCCTTGACTTTAGTCACTTTTAGCCAAACTTGCTGGCTCAGCCCAAAGTTGACTCTCTTTCCCTCTAGGGAGGAGCTAGAATGACGACATCACAGCAGTGTGATTGCATGTCACAGCAGCAAAGGCCTGGTGGCTGCCTCTGGAGCCTCTCTCCCACTGCCCTCAGGAGATCAGCTACGGCCTGACAGCTCTGCCTTGTTCCCTTATTTATCTGCTAGGGATTAGGACACCCTCTTTTTCAGAGTACCTCACACCAGCGGCCTGGCCACAGGAGCTCTTCCTCAACAACCTGTCATGTGGTTGGAGTGGCCGGACCTCCATCCAGAGGCAGGCATTCTCTCCTGCTGCTCAGGCCCCCAGTCTTACAACATCCGGATCTGTCTGTGGGATAGAGGGCAGGCAGCTTCCTGACCTCCTTCTCAGGGCAGCTCAGCATCTCTGACCCCAGTGGTCAGTTCACTACTATTTGTCTTTCCTGAAGATCCTTGAAAAAGAGTCCAGCCCAGCACAGAGTTTACAGCTACACTTAAACTGAACCCAAGCCAGTCCAGATTGCAATTCCCAACCATTTAAGGCCATCCAGTGTCATTTGCCGACTCATTGTCTCCTGACTGTGTAAGCCTCTTGTCAGCTCTTTGATCATCACTGGAAAGTTCTCCTAGCCACTTATACCCATTTTGAGGATTTTGAGGTTGCGCAAAGAAAAGACCTGACCACCAGGTGGCAGTAGCACCCAAAATGCTCTATGTGGGCAGCACTGATAGGATTGTGATTCTGAGGGACACAGATATTCTTTCAAAAGCATGGGGTGAGATAGGTAAGCACTGCCGGGGGGTCAGAGGAGGAGAGGGAAGTCATTGATGGGGGCTACACGTGTCGGTCAGGTCCCTGCACAATGGAGTCTCTGGGTCGAGAGCTCCACAGGGTTGCAGAAGCTTGGGACCTTTCTTTTATAGCACCAGGGTTTGCCTTATCCATGACTGGTAGATGTCAGGTGCAGCTTGGGGATACACAAAGCAGACAGACTAATAGTTCTGACCTACTGGGAAGAAATAAAGAACACAGGGCTAATATACAAGGGCCATCTTGCTCATTTACATAACATGACACCTGTGATTTCATATCGAAACATAAAAATGCCTTAAAGTTGGGGCTGGAATGGTGGCTCAGCAGTTACAGCGCTTGCCTGGCATGCAGGAGTACGCAGGTTCAAACCCCAGCACCACGTACACAACAAAGTGTCCAAGAATGAAGGTTACATGGAAAACCAAATAAAAATTGCTTCTCTCTTTCTCTCTCTCACTGTCACCTCTTTCTTTAAAAAACAAACAAACAAACAAAAAACACCTTAAAGTTGTCTGTAAATACTAAGTTCTAAAAATGGCCAAAGGTTGGGAGATTAGTCAAGAAAAATTATACTTGGTAATTTAATATTTGAAAAGAGCTGTTCAGCCTCAACTATGAAAGATATGAGTGTTAAACCAGCTATATCATCTTGGCAAAGCTCTAGAAAAATAGGCCCATTAATGTGTGGTAGTTCTAATTTTTTCAGTGTTTTTGGAAGATCCGCTGTGAGCATCTAAAATGTTCCTTTTCTCTGATCCAAAAATACTACCGCTTTAAATTTACCTGTGTAAATAATCCATTTTACGGATCGCAACAGGCACGCACACACGTATAAAGCACGGTGCCTAAGTGCACATAGCTGCCACGTGGCAGGGCTGGGGTCCAGGTGCGAGGCAGCCTGGTTCCGGCATCTGTGTTCTTAGCCACAGTGCTCAACTGGGTACATTCTGCAGTGTTTTCTAAAGTGATTATAGAATCATTTATTTCAGATTATTTCAGAGAGCGACATCAGTAATCAGGATTGGTTTGGTTGCATCCCTGCTGAAAAGCATGGGAATTCTACGGACAAATTTTGTTTGCCCAGGGTCCCTTCCGTCCTGTGTTTCTGGGACTTCTTGCATACCTCTAGATAAAGAGAGGAAGGCTCTCTTATTGGTGGAATAATACATGTTCAAAACCAATGCTGTGGTCTGAGAGTGTAGCTCAGTGGTAGTACTCTGCTGTGTATGTGCAGAGCCTTGGGTTCAGTCCCCAGCACTAAATCAAAAAAGACCAACAGTGTGAATAATCCATGATTTTATTCCCTAGGCTGTGCTGACAGAGATTGAGCACAAGGTTGCCTCTCTGTTAGAGACTTGCAAAGATCAGGGCCTGGAAGATAGTGGAGCCACTCAACAGGAGGCTGAAGCGCTCTCCCTGAAACTCAAAACTGTGAAGTGCAATTTGGAAAAAGTCCAGATGATGCTGCAGGAGAAGTATAATGAGGACCAGGTAAAATATTAGTGTGTCGAGATGTCCATCTCGGTGTGCCAGAACTCTGGGCTGAGGGGATGAACCAACCGCAGAAAAGCCAGGCACATTAAGAAAGAATAGTGCCATCTTTAAACATTAAGGGATGGGCTCGCTGGCTTTTATTGCTTTTATTTAATTCATTTTCCTGTGCGGGTTTCTAATCTAGGTTGTTGGTGGGTGGTTTGGTTTGGGTTGGTTTGATGGGTTTGAGGGTTCTTGCTGATAATAAGCTTTCAGGTAAAGTCTTCTTCATAAGAGAAGTATTTATTTTAAAATAATTTTGTGACTACAGATAACTAGACAATGAAGCCTTTCTAGGTAAGGTTAAAATTTGACATGGGAAAAATAAAACCTGTTTCCACGGTACTTTTGTTATTCATTTACAAATATTTATGTGTACTCTCCCAGTACAGTACGTTTAAAATGCTTTTGTGATTTTTTAAAGCATCCTGTGTTTATAAATGCAAATGTACATCTCATGCATAAGATATTACTCTGAGATTTGCATCCAAACTTACTAGTGGTTCCTGCTTGGGGACCTCACAGAAATGAGGCTGGCTGCAGTAACGTAGGTCATATGGTTCGCCTTTCATCCTCATGTTCTCTCCTTTTAAAAAAAATATATAGTTGAGAGACAGGGGAAATCTGAATTCATAAGCATTATACTGTTTCTCTTTTTTATTTTTATTTTTTACTTTGTTCTTGGAAAAAAAGCAATACATTTCTTGGCTTTTAGTAATTTATAGAATGAATTAGGTTAAAGAAAGAAGATCATTTCATCAACTGGAGTGATTTTTTTTTAAGAGAGAAGGACAGTGAAAGAGAGAAAGAATCAATTTTATTTAGTTTTTCATGTGGCTTTCATTGCTCTGACACTTCATTGTGTACGTGGTGCTGGGGTTTGAACCTTTCATCCTTGCATATGCCAAGCAAGCACCAGAACCGCTGAGCTACTGCTCCAGCCCCAAATGGAGTGATTTTTGGTGATGGTATGAAATAAGTACATTAAAAAATAGTGTATAATTACATTATGTAACAGAGTACCATCATTTCCTTCCTTGAGCACTTTTCTGTTACATTTTTAGAGATGGGATTACAGTGGGTCTTAATTTTTAAATAAATAGTCTGCCTTTGTGACTTCGTTTTTTTTCAGCATCCTACCATTCTGAGGAAACTTTCGGAACATCAACAAGTCCTCCAGCCAGTTATCCTTCCTGAATTTGAATCTTTTGTTACTGAAAGGCCACAGTTTAGCAGACAAAAAGATGTCCTGCCGCAACAGGTAATTTTGGCCCTCAAAGTTTATAAGTGCAAGAATAAAACTTCCTAGATGAAATTTGGGCTGAGCTTTGAACTCTCCATGGGAGCATCTGCATGTCTGCCTAGAGGCAGAACTTCACGTGTGGCCTAAGTTTTAAATGTTTTCAGATTTGCTTCCCTCTGCTACCATGGGGGACACTCTAACTTTGTTCTATTAAGTTGCATCTTATATTGAACTAAGCAGCTACCTGCAGAGTGAACTTCTGTATATGAACACTGCTTATTTCAAAACATGTGAGTATGTTTGGGGTGATTTTTTTTTCCCCAAGTGTCTAATAGTTTAACACTTGGTTATTGTGTGGAATATTTTGAATGGTTTTTTGAGAAGTAAAACGTTAACAAGAATAGGTGATCAAGAAAGAGAAGTAGTAAGCAATGACTGAAGAAATGGTTAATAATTAGTTTTATTGCACCAGAAAAGAATTCTTAGGTACTAAGTGAAAAACGAGATTGACTAAGCCTTTTGAATCTTATTCAATTTTAGGTTCTGGAGCTAAAACCAATGGAACAGAAAGATTTAATCAAATTCATAGAATTTAATGCCAAGAAAACATGGCTGCAGCATTGCCAGCAGGATAAAGACACAACTCAGGAATCATCTGTGAGGTAAAACAATTTTAAATAGTTGGACATTGAGTAGATCTGTGGCTTGGAGGACCAAGCGTTTCTTTAAAAGCCACTCATGATGGGGCTGGCGCGGTGGCTCTGTGGTTTCGGCGCTTGCCTGGCAAGCACGAGGTTCAAACCCCAGCACCACGTACACAACTGAGTGTTGGAGCAACTAAATCCATGTGAAAAACTAAATAAAGTTGTTTCTCCCTTTCTCTGTCTCTCTCACTGTCCCTCTCTCTTTAAAAAAAATAAATAAATAAAAATAAAATAAAAGCCATTCATGAAACATTAGCGAAAAGTGATCCTAAGTTTTTAAATGCTGATTATTTTTACTTTTTTTCCTTTCTTAGAAGGAAGAAGGCCTCTGACCCCGAAAATGATGCTTCAGACCCACTCGTTTCACCCCAGGATGAAAGTGGTGATAAATGGCAATATCTTCATCATGAGCTATCATCAAAAATAAAGCTGCCTCTGCCTCAGCTTGTGGAGCCTCAGGTCGGTGTGCACCCACATACGCTTGCCAGCAGCCAGCTAGCTTTGGAGCTTTCATTAAATAAACATGGATGCTCTGCATTATGTAGCAGTTTGTTTTCAGAAAGCGAAGGTACCACCGGCCTCTTCGCTTGTCCAGCGCTTTTTCTCAATTCTGGAAACAACTTTAGGTTCTCCTCTTTGGTCCCCTAGCACCACCACTTCCCTGATCACAGCTCTTCCTCCACTATGCACCTGTCTATTTGTTTGAATTCCCCATTAGAAGGTCTGAGAAGAAAGAACATGTCTGCGTGGTTCACACTGGAGTCTCTAGCGCAGTACCCAGCTATCAGAGAATCTCTGTTACTATCTGTGGAATGAGTAAAGAAATGAATAATATATGTTAATTTTTTAAAAGCACTTTAAAAATGACACAGTGCTGGCCAGGTAGGTGGTGCATGCCTGCAGTTCAAGCTACTTGGGAGGCTGAGGCAGGAAGATCCCATGTTTAAGACAGCCTGAGCAATTTGTCTCAAAATAAAAAATAAAATAGGCTCAGGATGTAGTTCAGTGGTGGAGTGCCTCTGGGTTCATTCCTCAGGACCAAAAGAAAAAGAGAGAAACAGACAGAGAAAGGGGGAAGAAACAAGGAGAAAAAGAGACAGTGCTGAGTGCCATTCACCAAAAAATTCTTTGGAATCTACCAAGTGCCTGTGGCCCCTGTCAGTAGGTATTCCCTCCAACATGCGTCACTGCCACTGCAGGTGGAGTCAGTCTCGCCCACTGCTGGCTTTCTCTCCAAACAGGAGCAGATGAGCAGGAGAGCACTGTTGTCACAGCAGTCAGACTTTGCATTCAACCAGCACTCAGACTGTCTGGGTGCTCCCGGTGATATCCCAGTTGCCCAGTCTGTTGGGAACACCCCTCCCCATAGAACCTTATTTGCCCAGTTAAGGAGGAATCGAGCTCTAGTGTTGGTTTCTCTGTTAATGCACACTAAAAAGCAGGGATATAGGTCTCTTTCTAATTGTGGTGCCATTCATTACATTGAGTAGTTCTTTCCCAAGCAGGGTCATCCACCACCATCCTGTTGCTTTGTTTTATTTTTTATTAGTTAGTTTTCCAGTTTGAGAAAAAAATGAACTCTGAATCATTTTCCTTTCTAAAAATCACAACCCATTTTCAATGCTTATTTGGCTTTTCAATAAGAAATCAAGATGCAAATCTATTCCTAGATGTGACTCGTAATGTTCATTCAGAATTGTCTCCACCAACAGCCAGCTGGGACTAGTATATACAAGTAAACAGCTAATCTTGTAATGTGAATAGCTTTGCTATTAAACTGAGAGATGAGGGGTTTTACTTAACTTCTCAAGCTATGCTTTGTTTCCACTCATTTTGACATCTGTGTGGACCATCAGTTGTCTATATTTTGGCTTTTGTGACTTTTCAAAGCAGCCCAAAATATTTAGAGTTTACTAGCCAGGCATGGTGGTGCACAGCTATAATTCCAGCAACTCAGGAGGCTAAGGCAGGATAATAAGTTTGAGGCCAGCCTGGGCATTTTACCTAGACCCTATCTCTAAATGAAAAAAAAAAAAGGGGGGGGGGTGGAGGATGGGGATGTAGCTCAGTCAACCCCAAGTACTGCTAAATAAATAAGTAAATAATAAGCAAATAGATGCTTATTTATTCTTCCTTACAAAAGCCAAGATACAAAAGCTTACCAAGAAGATACCTCAAAGGACAGTGTGTGAGGCAGTTTTTTTGTTTCCATTATTATCAGCAGGGTCTCCAGCTATCACTAACAAGGTTTCCCCTTTTCAAACAGGTTGCCACCAATATGAGTGTTCTTCCCAGTGTGAGTGTGTATAACTTTAGATACCCTACAACCGAAGAACTGAAAACTTACACCACCCAACTTGAAGACCTGCGTCAAGAAGCAAATCATCTTCAGACACAGGTAGAAACTGCCCATTGTGTGTTTTCCTCATTGCACTTAAAAAAAGGGGGTGGAGGGATTGGATATTCTCATTTTAAATTGGTTGTAATTTTTTTCGCTGAACAAATGAGCACATAATGGAATGGGTTCTCCAATTGTAAATAGAATTCACCTTGCTTGCCAACTCCGGTAAATTTTATAGTGGGTGCCTAGAGCACAGTACAAAGGGTTATGGATCTGAGTCCAGGATCAGTAGGAAAGAGGATGGTGATTGATTAGTTCTGCCTGCAGTGGTTGACCTGGGACTGGAAGGTTGAGGAAGAGAGAGTACAGGTAAGGTTTCCAACTTGAGTAGGCTTAACACCAGATGGTGTGTTCTGGTGTGCTTAGTAATGTTAGGTATCCATCAGAGAAGACAGCAGGAAATGGCCCAAGTTGGAGTGATCCAAGCATTGGCTCCTAAACTACTTATAACTGATCAGGAATTCAAGGTGACCCTAGGTGACGAAAAGGAGGTGGTTCCAACAGCTTCTGCTTAAACAGATCTGTAGCTCCCCAACTCACTAGAACACGATTACACAACCTCTGGACCTCTTTGGAGATATTACCTCTAAGGGTGGCCATGATTCTTGCAATCAGCCTTTAAATGACACTCCTGACTCCACCACTCCAACATCCACCCCTGTCTTTAACACATTGTACCTCCTCTTCCTCATCAACCCCTTCGAGCTTCTCTTGTGTGACTTCTTTTCTTCCTCCTGGCCGTACCTGATTTCTTTAACCCACTTTCTCCCATGTTAAAATGTGCAGAGTAGGAAGCAGTGGGAAAGGGACCAAGTGATTGATCTAGGACCACAGTTTCACCTGCATGACCCTAATCAGGAAGCCCTTCATCTTGTGATTTAACTTTTCATTCCTTTCAATAGTCAAGTAACAACCTACCATTGAGTTTCTTAAACCTGTCTTTCTCAAGGTTAAAAACCTAAAGGTTATTTATTTATCCTATAGCCTAGTTCATAGAGAAGACTAGTTCATTAATTACTAGGAATACTTGCTTACTTCACTTTCTGGAGATCATTTGTTTGAAACAGCTTACTATTTTTTTAATATAATATAAATTTTAAGTTTTAAAGGAAACCAGGGAAAAAAATGTAAGTTAGGAAGGCAAGGAATCCTAATGATTTTTTTTTTCTTGATTCAGGAAAACATGACAGAAGAAACATACATTGATTTGGATAAAAAATTATTTGAACTCTTTCTGACCCTCAGTCGGTGCCTTGGTAGCGTGGAAGAGATGCTGCAGACACCTGAGCTCTTCAGGGAGGATGCTTCTGCCCAGCAGAGGCACTACGAGGTAGGAGTCCATGTCAGCCACTCCTGCAGCTCGGCTAGGTAGGCCAGAGCTAAAGCGTCTTGTGGTCAGAGCTCATTCTGTCTTCTTTCCTCCACCTTGCAGAAACTGGCTCTTGAGTTGAAGAAACTTTATTTAGCTCTGTGTGACAAGAAGGATGATCTTTTGAAAGCCATAACTTGGCCTGGCAAGAACATCAGTTTGCTCCGTGAATGTTTTGGTAGGCTCCAGGTCTGCCTGGAGAACACCCAGGCTAATGCTGCTTCTAGAAGCAGGTCGCTGAAAGCTGGCCTGGACTACAAGCACAGCTACCAGGTATGGCTCTGAGCTCAGGGGTGACCATACAGCATGGACTCCCCAGGCCCTTTCACTCCTACTGCTGGTGGCATTCATTAATAGAAATTGCTGAGACAGACTCCAGTCATCATGGTTGGAGACCGTTTAAAAGTAAAGCCCTTTCCAAAGTCTTGGGTATGAATTTATTAGGATGAGCTAATATTCTTTTCTTACATTTAGTCATTTAGTGATTATAATAGGGAGGATTTGGATTTAAATTTCTAGGCAATGGGAAACCATTAAGGTTTTTGAGCAGAGAAATGACAGTCCTTGTAGGATTCAGGTTGTTTCATGTGAATTGAAACGGGAGAGTCTTGAAGCAGGGAATCTACTAAAATTGTGAAATGAAGCACAACACCATTTATAAATGAATCTGGTCTTTAAAAATCAAATCTGAATCCCATCAAGCTTCTAAAAATCTAAGCAAAGGAGACAAAAGGCAGGAAGAACATGTCAAACAGCACGATGGGGGTATCAGTCCATCATGAAATAAGGACCTCATTTGGATCCCATTTAAAACAAACCAAAAAGAAAAGTATAGGCAATTAGAGAAACGTGAACCATGACTGGGTGGGTTAAACACACTAAGGAATTACTGTTGATTTTGGAGGAAGTGTATTGTAATATTTTTAAAGGGAGGGAACTTTATCATTTAGAAATACCTACTGAAACATACTGATGGAATAGCTTAGTATCTGGGTGTTTGCTTCAGAATAATGGGGGGTGGGTGTTAGGCACAGTCTAGAGAGCTGGGGGAGGTTACAGAGGAAATAAGGTCAGCCATCAGGCAATGATTATTGAAGCTCAATGATGGTAATGTGGGGATTACTCTATTTTTGTATGTGTTTTAAGTTTCCAATGTCAGAAAATTTCTAAAAATCAATTAAATATAAAAATGAGAATGTGCATTTTCTGTATTTATCTTTTTTGTACAGAATGAAATAAAGCGATTGTATGATGAACTCATTAAGAATAAGACAGCTTTACAACAGTCTTTGAATGAAATTAGTTGCCAGAGTATTGGTGAACAGCTTCAGGTAATCAATCAAATATTTCAAATCCTTAGAGCAGAGAGTCTTGTGCATCAATTGTGCTTCTGAACCACTTCTCTCTCTAAGCAATAGTAAGGCTTAAGGAGATCAAGATGAAACTATTGATGTTGGGCTTTAAAAACATCTCTCAAGCAGTGCTTTCTGAAGCACAGCGTATCCAACAGTAAGATACCATTTCCCATCAGCCTGGCAGAAAGTTAAGTGAATCCAGTGTTGGTAAGGGAGATAGAAAACGAGGCCTTCACTTTCTTAGTTGGTGCTCTCATGAGTCCAGCCTCTGGGGATCATTTAGCCAGATGTCAGAATCTTAAAAGTTCTTCCATTCAGGAGTAATTTGACTTCATTCATTTATTGAGGAAATATATTAACTGAGAACATGCTACATTTGGTTATTGTTCTAGGGGCTGATTTGTACTCTTCCTAAGGATACAAAATAAGTGCATAAACATAAATATTATCATAAATATTTGGAGACAGACCAGGCAGCACTGTAAATAGCCTAAAAGTCCATGAAGAGCTGCCTGTTACTACAGAGGGTGCATGCTTACAGTGGTGGACTATGTATCTGTTTAAAAGGAGCCAACTGGTTGATATGACCGGTGCCAAGGTGCATATCTGTAATCTCAGTGACTCAGGAGGCTGAGGCAGGAGGAGCACATGCTCAAGGCCAGTCTTCGCAACTTAGTGAGGCACTAAGTAACTTAGACCCTGTCTCAAAATAAAAAATAAAAAAGGCTAGGAATATGGCTCAGTGGTATAGCACCCCTGGGTTCCAATCACCAATACCAAAAATCCCTGTATAGTGATTTGAAGAGATGCTCAAGGGCTGTAAGTGAGGAGTGCTAACAATAGGGCAGAATGCTGAGGGGCAGTTCAGTGAGTTTAAGGACATGCATGTGTGCCTCCACTGGTATGTGCTTAGAAAGTGTTAGGAAAAAACTGTCAACTGTGTGACCCCTGGACAGAGTGACAAGAAGAGCTGGAGGTAAGAAAGGGGCAAATCACATTTTTTTCCTTAATTCACATTTTTTAATTCACATTCCTTAACTCACATTTTTCCTTAATCACATTTTTTCCTTAGTTCCTTTCTGCAGTACTTAATTCTTTTCTCACAGTATGTGCACTTCTCTGACTTATCAGAGTTCCCCTTTCTTTATCATCTCTCACTTAGAAAGCAGATGCATATACCGTGGAGCTGCAGAATTCTGAGAGCCGAGTGGCCAAACTAAGAGACGAAGGGGAGAGGCTTCGCTTGCCTTGTGTTTTACTCCAGGAGGTTTACAAGTTAGAGGTATGCCTGGGCAGAGCACATTGACTCAGCACTGCGAGGGTACGGGGGAGGCTTTGGTCGTCCAGCTAGTGAGTGTTGATCTGTTCTTCATTTGAATTATTTTCCTGGTTGGATGAAATTACTTGTGCACACCTGCTTTTTCCTTCTCAGGATGTACTTGACAGTATGTGGGGAATCCTGAGAGCCAGGTACTCGGAGCTCAGCAGCCCATTTATCACCGAGAGCCAGCAAAACGCCCTGCTACAAGGCACAGTGGAACTAATAAATATTGGAAAGGAAAAGATTGCTCATTTACAACAAGCCAAAAGTAAAGATGCCTTACAGGCTCAAATACAAAATCACAAGGTAAGACACATGGGTCGGAGCCCCTTGTCCTGGACCAAAACCTTAAGGCTTTTCTGACTTGGAGTGGAAACGATCCATTTTCTTCTCAGCAAAACATGCAGCATTCATACTGCTAATAAATATCTGTTGGTGTATTAGTGTGTAGCAGGAACCCTAGGAATATGTTCCTCATGTCTTAGGAGCTTTCGGCTGATTGAGAACACAAACTTTTATCAATGAGTCTTCAAACAAATTTATACTAAAAATTAGGATTTTTTTGAATGAGAACATTTTAACAGGAGAAAATGACCTAAGGAGGTTAGGAAAGGCCTCCCTGAGAACTGAAATTGAAAGGAAGATGGACTATTATATCATACAGCACTACAATCAATCCTTTCATCTTCCATTCATTTATTTTAAGAGAGAGAGAGAATCAATTTTATTTGGTTTTTCATGTGGCTTTCATTGCTCTGACACTCTGCTCTGTATATGGTGCTGAGGTTAGAACCTGTGTACTTGAGCATGCCACACAAGTGCCGTAACCACTGAGCCATCGCTCCAGCCCCACCATTCATTTTATTAAACAAAAACTTCTTCATCACCAGCTAGAGAAGTGCAGTAATCCAAGTGCTGATGATACCTGTATAAGAAAAGGACCTACCTTGACCAAGCTGACAGTCTAAGACCTTTGGAAAGTATGTCTTAGTCTAAGGAAAAAATGAAAGGTAAATATCAAGTAAGGGGTGGAAGGAAAGAGAAAATTGATTATTTACAGCAAGCAAGGCCCTTTCCTGGATGCTTTACAAAGCCTTCATTGTATGTGTCCTCAAGGATGAGGACAAAGGATTGGCCTAATAACAGGATCCTTACAAATATCCAGAGGAGGCAGCAGGCTGTGAGACGAGCCCTCTGAAGTAGATGTTTTCTCATTAAAGATTCTTGAAGTACAAATATGGACCAGGATTTATTTCAGCCCCTATTAGCAAATTCCCTTCACTTAGCCATTTGGGTGAGTGGAAGTGAGAGCCAGCGTTTAGCAAGCAGGGCTTGCAAACCCTTGCACATCAGTTATCATTCAAAGACTTACCATCTCATAACATCTTACAATTTGACTGGTTGAGGAAGACCTGCCTAGAAATTGCATAACAATGGAACAGATTATTTTGTGGAAAATATTACTTAAGGATAATGTTTCTTTATAATTTGTTAAAAATCCATTCGTTTTCAAAGATTAAGGGATCCATTTCAGTTTATTTATTTTGTTTTCTTATACATTTGACTCTCTCCTGATATCCTGGGATTTTTGAATTAAAAATAACTGGATAAAAAGTTAAGGTAACTTTTTTGCTGCAATTTTCTCAATTTAAAAATAAATATGTAAGGGGCTGGAGCGGTAGCTCAGTGGTTACGGTGCTTGCCTGGCATGCACAAGTACGCGGGTTCAAACCCCAGCACCACACACACACAACGAAGTGTTGGAGCAATGAAATCCACATGAGAAACTAAATGAAACTGATTCTTTCTCTCTCTCTGTCTCTGTCTCTCTCTGTCCTGCTCTTTCTTAAAAATAAATAAATATTTAAAACTTTGTCTGTGTTACAGGTATTTTTCCAGAAGCTTGTTGCGGATACGTTGTTGATGCAGACATACTCCAACAAAATGTTTCCTTCTTTATTGCAAAAGAGAGAGACATTTTGGGCAGAACAAGTAACAGAAGTTAAATCGCTGGCAGAAAAGGCACACCGGTTTGGCATGAAGCTGCAGAGTTTGTTGCAGGTATTTGGTGCACTTTGAACTTCGTACTTAGCTGGGAATTCCTGATTCTCAGCCACCTGCAGGTGTCAAAAAACAGATGTGTAAGTTATTAAGCAATAGTGAAACTGGAAGGAACAGTGAGGATTGTGAACCCAGGTCCAGTTCTCATGGCTCCTTCCTTGAAAGAAAGGTAGGCTGGGATTTCTATACGCACATCTGGGATGGTAAAGCATTTCTCTACCTTATTTAGGTTTGAGTACAAATAAACAAAACTTGAAAGCATTTTGGAACCCTGAGTGCGATCCCTTGAATGAAACCATGAGTGGTTCAGAAACTGCACTCCAGGCCCATGAATCCATGACCACCTTGTCTTAATTCCAAGGAAAACCTTGAGCATGTATAAAGTTTCTTCTTAGTTTTAAGGTTTCACCCTCTAGCTTATTAAACCTTTCACAGCCAATGTTAGTTAGCACATAAAGGAAATTTTTAAAAAGGATGTCTGAACATGGTAATGTAATATGGTATTTTATGCTTATATTTGTTTTCTAATATGCCAAATTGATATTTATAGTCATGTTTTACCATATTTTTAAAAAAAATTCATGGGCCCAATGAGTATCCTGTACAAGTCAGGTATCTGACTGCTTGAACAGATATGAGAATTAGATGATTATTTTTCTGAGAGATAATGTTTTGTGACAGTAACTCAACTCTGGTGTACTAGAACCTTAACTGCTGGGCTTCTATGGAAACAGGCTGTATTAGTCAGTTTTTTCTTTCTTTTTTGTTATTGTGACCAAAATACTTGGCAAGAACAACTTAGAGGAAGGAAAGTTTATTTTAGGCTCACAATTGCGGAGGATCAGTCCATGGTCAGCAGGCTCCAAAGCAGAAACAGCATAGCAGAAGGGCATGGCACCCAGGAAAGAGAGAGAGGGGAGGCAGGGACAAGATATAGACCAAGGTCACACCCCCAGTGACCTGTTACCTCCAGCCACACCCTGCCTGGCTGTAGTTTCCTCCCACTAGTTATTCAAGTTATTCATCAAATTATTACTCCATCTATTAGGTCTCAGCTCTCATAATCCAGTCATTTGGCCTGAATATTCTTGCATTGCCTAATACATTATTAGGTCTTACTAGGGTGGGGTGCATCTTTCAGGTCCACCTGGAATCTATGCTTTAATTTTATGTGGTCTCAGTGTTCGTTTTGTTTTTATGATTCATTGTCATTGTCTAAAACCAGTCTGGAAAAGAGCTTCCACCAATTTTATATTGATTCTCTAGAAATGGGAAGAATTTGATGAAAACTATGCATCTCTGGAAAAGGACCTGGAAATTCTTGTCTCTACATTGCCTTCTGTGAGCTTGGTGGAAGAGACAGAGGACAGATTGGTGGAAAGGATTTCATTTTATCAGGTACTTTACTTCCTAATTCAAGTTGCCAAAGGCATGTTCCATAGCACTTGGACCATGGCACGTGACTAACTTGCTTGCTTTTGAAGCTGAATGGTTTGGATCAAAATGAAGTGGTGTTCATCACACAGCTCGTAGGTGCACGAGTGAAGGGCTATTGCAGGTTTGACTGTGAGCACCTCAGCATAACCACATGTGAGACTTGGGGTTGAAGAAGTTCAAGTCCTGGTTCCATCATTTGTCACTTTTATGACCTTACTGTCTCTAAGCCTGGGTTTCTTTATCTGTTGAAAGCAGATTGCTAAGCTAGTTCTACCTGTCCCAGGAGGTGGATAGCAATACACTACTAGTATGGAAACGAACTGAGAATGGGTCAGCCCTGGGCCTCTAAACATATATTTAGTTTTCTTATACACTGAAGCCATGATTGGACATAAGTCTATGAGACAGACAAAATCTTTCCCTTGCCTGCAGCATTATAAAAAGACTTCAAACTTTTGAGCTTTTCTTGCATCACTTTTGGTTAGTAGTTATTATTGAAGTGTCTGTGTCTCCAATTTCAATGTCATAGAAAAGATAAAGTGTTAATATGGTTTCAAGTGGCATTGAGAACAAAACTAAGAATAAGAACAAGTTTAAAATCTTCTCTGCAGAAGCTTAAAATACTTAGTACTGCCTTTAGAATATACACAGTCAGAATCTGAGTTGTGCTGCTAGGGAAAATCACCAAACGTCAACTTTAAAGCCCCAAAAGCAGGCTGTTTGCCTGACTAGACTGGAGGAAAATTGAAGCAGAAATGTGTGGCAGGGCCCTGCTCTTCTTGGGAGGCATTCAGCCCCTGTGAGTAACACTCGCCAGAGGCTGGGGCGCTGTTTGCGCTCTCCAGATGCCCAGAGAGTAGGTAAATCTGGGACCTCCTGGGTGGGTGTGGGCTCTGGCCTAGGGATACAGTTACAGCGCTTGCCCGGCATGCCCAAGGACACAGGTTCAAACCCCAGCACCCAGGTACACAACTAAGTGTCGGAGCAACAAAAGCCATGTGAACAACTCAATAAAAAACGATATTCTCCACCACTCCTCTTTTTCTTTCTAACTGTCCTTCTCTCAAAAAAAAGACATCTAGACATCCCATAAAATCCATCTCACAAATGGACTTCCTGAGACCATTCTTAGAGTCTTGGAGAGGTTTATATGTGTGCTGCCCATGTCTTCATCTTGATCAGAGGACAGCTGTAGGCTAAGGAGCGTAGGCATTGGCTGTGTATCCTCGAAGTCAGACAATCCCGTGTCCCAATGCTGCTGTGCACCACACAGGACTAGTGACCAGCAAACATGTAGTCTGTCTCCCATGTATAAAACAGAGGAATTAAACTTCTCCACGATAAAGTGTAAAGATAGAATGACTGGCACTTAAAGCTTAGAAAACTAGAACTTTTTAAAAAATTGATTTTGGACATTTTTTTCAAGCCTGTTAGCTCAGCCAAGGAGGATAAAGGATTACAGATGGAGGGAAGGGTGCTGGAATGGAATATTTTAGTAATTTTCCAAAAGGTTTAAGTCCATTGGAAAATAGCAAAAGTTCTTTTTTGACAATTATTTTAAAAGAATAAACAGCTGTCAGGATGAGTGACATTAGCTGAACCCAGCTTATAGGAGATACTTGCCTTACGCCAGTTCTCTTCAGGGGGTCTTGTATTTGCAGTTTTTAACCATTTTATTTTTCTTTTCATGAAGTTGGTTTGATGATGTACTTTCTGATTTAATTTATCCTTCTAAAGTTCTCTTCCTTTCTCCCTACTAAATCCTTATATTCAGAAAACCGTGGAAATGATTTTCCCCTGGTTTTTGTATCTTTTGTGTTTATCACTTTCATCGGTAGGTCTCAATCTGCAGTATTCCCAGGGGTCAGGATGCAGAAGAGGAATGAAGAATCCTGGCTGGGTCTGCAGTTAGGGGTGGTGAGGACTGGGGTGGGAGAGAATTCAAGCATATAGGCCTTTCTGAAGGGTGCTGTGGCTACTTGTTTCCAGCTGGACTACGCCACAGGAGAGTTCAGCCTCAACTGCTATCTTCATTTTTCCCAGGGCACTAGAAATCCAGATTTCTGTATTTATGTAAATTGATTGTAAAATTTCCCTATTTTCAAAACAATCTTGAGGTCAAACAGACCTGACTGGAAGCTGGGCATAGTAGTGTGTACCTGTAGTCCCAGCTGCCTAGGAGGCTGAGGCAGGAGGATCCCTTGAGTTCAGGCCAGCCTAGGCAACATTGCATAATCTTATCTGGGGGGAGGGGAGGAAAAAAATCTGTCTGCAAACCAAATATGGCCTCTGGACTGCCAGATAGTTTTTGTGTTTTATCGTTTTGTTTTTAGATGGAGAAATTAACTATCAGAGTTTGGGTTTCTTACCTGCACTAAGCTACAGAGTAGCTCTATGGAAAAGCGTTAATCAGGCACGCTGATGAATGAGAATCAGTAAACCATTAATCACATCTGTCCAGACAGTCTGCAGTCCTGAGTATTGCTTAAGTGTCCATGTTTCTTCAGTAGCTGGAATGTGGGTTTCTGTGTTTGTGAATAGAATGGAAGATTTTATTTTTAAAAATAATTCATCCCATGACTTATTAGCAAATAAAAAGAAACATTGATGGCAAGCATGCCCGGCTTTACCAAACTCTGAATGAAGGCAAACAGCTGGTGGCATCTGTGAGCTGTCCTGAACTAGAGGGACAGATTGCAAAACTGGAGGAACAGTGGCTGTCCCTGAACAAGAAGATTGACCTTGAACTCCACAGACTGCAAACACTCCTCAAGCATCTACTCAGGTATGTATGTTTTCTTAGGGATTGATTGGTTTCAAATTCTGCTGTAGACAAAGACTCCAGAGGGATTCTGCATATGAGTCAATTTTACATGCAGTCTCCCAGTTCTGCTGTGTTCTCTTTGGCAGTGTAAAGCCGGGTGGGGGTGGGAGTCCTTCTGGGCTAAATGGATCTGATATGGGCCTCTGGTATGGGTTTGCTAGACCCAGGAATCAGTTTGCTGGAGAACATTGATACATTTCTATGGAAACTAGGAAATATTTTATAAAATAATTCACATTACCTCTATACCGTGATGTTGTCATTTTCCTATCCTCCTCTTTAAATTTTAAAATTTAAACAAAATGAAGTGATTTTGGCTTCATCAGAGAGTTTGCTTTTGCTTAGTTGGGATAACCTTGAGCCCTTTAAGGATGGCAGAAAACAGAATATTTAAGCCTCAAGCCCATCCCTGCCACTCAAGGGCTGTCTAACTTAAATTTGAAAGTGATCAGAGGAGCAGCATTTTGTGTGGATATTTTCATCACATCAGAGAAAACTTTTTTGGCATCCAAGCAGCAATATTTTGCTATTATACAACTTATACAAATGCTTGCTTTATTTTTACTTAAACACATTTATAGAAGGCATTTGATGAATTAAAAATAATCTCTTTCCTTACCCATGAGTATACATTTGTGTACCTGTAATAATAATGTTTTATACTTTCAAATGCCCCCCTCTCTTTTTAAGAAAGAGGGACAGTGAGAGAGAGAAAGAGAGGGAGAGAAAGAAACAACTTTAGTTTTTCACGTGGCCTTTGTTGCTCCAACACTCAGTTGTATACGTGGTGCTGGGGTTCCAACTTGGATCCTCGTGCATGCTAGGCAAGCGCCGTAACCACTTACCACTCTAACCGCTGAGCCACCACTCTAGCCTGAACTTCTATTTTTGATTAGCCATAAAGGAGAGAGTCCCAGAAAATGACAAGAGCATTAGATTTGAGACATGGAATAACACATGATATAATCCTTATAATTATCATGATTTTCTGAAACATAGAGCTGATCAACACAAGAAAATATATAGCAAAGGAAGGAGAAAATATGCTAGTGGTACATCAGAGTATCTTCTAATTTTCTTTCTCCCACTTTGCTCCTCTTAGTTACAATAGAGATTCAGATGAGCTAACCAAGTGGTTGGAATCTTCTCAGCAAACTTTGAATTACTGGAAAGAACAGTCCCTCAATGTGTCTCAGGACTTGGATACAATCAGAAGCAACATAAATAAATTTTTTGTAAGTTGCAACAGAATACATTCAGATAATTTTTGGTCTGAAATAAATACCAAGGGAACAGGATCAGGGTGGCTGTGGTAATCTCTGCCTTCATTTGTGGGATATAAGGAATAAGACTTGAGCTAATTGTATCTGTGGTCTTCAAACTTACAACTGTTTGCTTATACTATTCATTTATATACTTATAATGATAGAGTGTAATTTTTTTTTAGAATTTTGGAGAGTTTATTTAAACAGACGGCAATCCATGAACGATAGAGTGTATTTTTAATTGGCTATTTAAAAATGTGCATTACATATTAACATATATTTAAATATATTAAAATATGTATATATAACTTGCTTTGACATAGGATATACTTTACAAATATAGAAAACATCTCCCAAAAAAACTTAAAAACCACTACATAAGATTATTAATTTATAAATGCTAAAATTAATAAATACACAATTTAAAATTATTATATACAGATTGATATTTCTACTAAAAAGATTTTATTCTATGGTCTTGAGGGGTTTTCTAGAAAAGAATATTTCTTTTATAATATAAAATGCACTCCTGAGAGTCCTTAGTCTTTGCCCTTCTATTTTTTCCTGGCATTTTGTAGCTATCGTTACTCACTTTGTTCTTAAAATGTAAATTTTTTTTAAATACTTGGGACTGTACATAGGAAAGACTTCAGATATTTTAGTTAAAATATATATTTTAGATATTTAGATATTTTAGTTAAAAATTGCAAGTACTTCACTTAATATGAATTTTAAATTGGTTTCCGTAGTTGCTTGTGAAACCGAAATGACTTGTCTATTTTTAACAATTAGAATCCACTGGTCCTTAGGTTCTGGAGGGGCAGAATTTCCATCTCATTTGTTCTCCAGTGTGTGCAGATTGTGTGGAATAGTACCTGACGCTTAGTAGGCAAAGTGGTGCGCGTATATACACAGACATTCAAATGTTTACTGTGTTCGGTTTTGCACTCTAACCAGCTGCTCCGGCTGTGTTTAACTTATAAGTTTCTGATCTTTACAACTGTTTGCTCAGGAATTTTCCAAGGAAGTTGATGAAAAGTCCTCTCTGAAGACTGCCGTTCTAAGCACGGGGAACCAACTTCTGCACCTGAAGGAAGCAGATGCGGCCACACTGAGAGCTTCTTTAGCACAGTTTGAACAAAAGTGGACAATGCTCATAACTCAGCTTCCAGATATTCAAGAAAAACTTCACCAGGTAAGTGTTTAAAGACCCAGCATTTGAATTAGCGTTCACTTGTTAGCTCACAACTCTCTTTAAATTATTTTTCTAACTCAATAATTTTCATTGACATTGCTTATTTTTCTCTGGCACCACTGAATATAGGTCTTAATTACTGGACTCTCCTCCAATGAGATCTATCTTAATAGAGAAATCAAGCTTAATTACTTTATTTCTCAGTTTATCTGTGCCACTCTATTAGTTTATGTGAAGGTCCTTATCATTGTTTGGGGGTCACTTATTCTAAGCTTGAATTCTGGGTTTGTTTTTGTGAGTAACCTGCATAATTATGTAGCAAGACCTTATATCAAACCAGATACCATCTTTAGTGATGGCTTGATTCATTTTGTTAACTGCAGGTAATTAAATGGAAATCATTTTGTCCTTGCAGCTTCAGATGGAGAAACTGCCGTCTCGTAAAGCAATCACAGAAATGATTAGCTGGATGAACGATGTGGAGCATCAAGCTGCAGATGGAGACTCTGTCCATGCACTTAGTTCTGAGTCTCAAGTGAAAAATCTTCTTCAGAAGCTCAAGGTAATTATACAAGAGGAGCCGCAGTCTTTTCATTAAATAAGAAGACAGCTCACTTGGAGGGGAAATGCACAACCAAGAGCCCATGTGGGATATAATTTAAAAAAACTAACTCTGGGGTTAGAGGACAGTAGTGGTTGATTCTAGAACAATGAGGTAGTCTTCTTGCTTTTATTTCACTTATGTTCCTTTATAGTGACATCCTAGCTTTGAATGGACTCAGGTCCCTCTTCACCTCCCCAGTCAACATGACCTGGAATGTTAACTGTAGCTGTCCTCTTAGTCATCCTGCAAGAGCCAGCTCGAGGTTCTCATTGGCATATCCACTCTGGCTCTCCTAGCTGGCTTAGGTGGCACTGCTGAATTAGATGTCTCCATAATGCTCTCTACTCTTTAATCACATAGCATAATCACCTTCTGCTTATTCCCTGCCTCCTCACCCTTGACCAAGCTTCTTAAGAGCAGGGGCTGTCCTTCTCCCCCAAATAGCGCACCTAGACTAACACCTGGCCTTCAGTGGGTGTTAATTAATATTCTTTCAGCAAGAGAATGAGGAAAAGTTGATATCTTTCTACAGATAGATGTGAATATGGCCCTCTTGTGATAGTTCATTTCATGTAAATTTAATTCACATTGAAAGAAGGTACATTATGGGGCTGGAGTGGTGGCTCAGCAGTTGTAGCACTTGCTTGCATGCACACGGACTGGGGTTCAAACCCTAGCACCACATACACAGCTAAGTGTCAGAGAAACAAAGGTCAGATGAAAAAATAAAATTGATTTTCTCTCTCTCTCCCTCCATCTTTCTTTAAAAAAAATAAAAGTAAAGAAGGCACATTAGGCTTACACAGTCTAGCCAGCAACGTTAGCTAGTGCTCACTCTACTCACTGTAATGGAGAAGCAGGAGACTACAAGAGACTGACCTGTATCTGCCTCAATTTCCAACAGACTCAGTGTTCAACTTTTACTCACACACACATGCACAAAAAGGCAGGAAATTTTTATTATCCTTTTTAAAAACTTGATATAAATTATAGCAAAAAAAAAAAAAGAACCTGATCTTTTAGTATCAGCTGGAACAATCTGCAACGGTGAGAGAAGAGGTTTAATTTAGTTGGTTTTCTGTGGTTGTTGCTTGTTTGAAGTCTCACAGTGACAGAAGCTGCACATTTTTTTGAAGGGACTGAGAAGCTGCTGGAGGTTTGGCTCTCCCAGCAGCAAATCAATGCAAACCAAGGGTCTGGGGACCTTCGCACCATCCTGAGATCTGAATGGGACATACGTTTGAAGGATGTGCAGTGTTCATTAATAAGTGTGACAAAAACTGACAAGCAGGAGTTATGTACTCAGTGAGAGCAGCATGTCTGGCTCCAAGAGACATTTCATTTTGAAGACATGGTACCGCCCTCTTGCTGAAAGCACTGGTTCGCTGTTGAAGCTTGCTAGGGATTACATTGGTTTGATGCAATTCAAAGCTTCTTTTATTCTCATAAGAATTTCATGAAGCCTTCTCTCCAAGGATACCCACACTGAAATTTCCAGGAAGAAATAGGGCTTCTTAATGAAATTTTCCCAAATGGAGCAGCATAATGTATGTGGCGTATGAATGCTGACTGTTGGTGCTCATATACTCTGGTTTTCCCAGGTAAAAAGTCAGCGAGATCAAACCCTGGAAATCTTGTTGAGGGAGCTTGACCCAGCTGTTATGTACCAGTTCTACATGAAAGATGATGTTACTGCAAAGGTTGAGAATCATGAGAATAGAATTTGTGACCTGATACCAGGTTCTGTCATTGATGCCACACTGGTCAATCCATGTGGGTCTTCAACGAACGGAATGAAATCAGATGGAACTGATTTCATTCCTGGACTATTCACATCATTCCAGAACCAGAATATTCTTATGTTAGCTTTGAAACAAACTTAAGTCAGATTTCTTATGCTGACCTACCAGGAGGGTTGAGGAAGTCTGTAAGCCAGGAAAATGTGTGACTACCTTGTTTGTTAATCAGAGTTCGCACAGTGTTTTTCTCACCCTCAGAAAACTGACGGTTTTAAACATCTTGATTGCTGGAGCGCTGTATTCAATGATTACAATTTTGTTTTACCGGTTTTGCTAAGAAGCAGCAACAACAACAGAGTTGATTAAGAAAAATGAAGAAAAATATACAAAAAGAGAACAAATATAGAAGGCAGTAACTTCTATCTAGATGTTGATACCCAGGGCTTTCCATTCGCACCACCTTGTAGTTGCAGAAAGCCCTAGACGTAATGATACTTCAATCATTGTGAAGCATATTCTATGTCTTTATGATATCAAGGAGTTGGATATCTTGCATGAATGCTGTCTTCTGTGTTTAGGTATTCTATGCCACTTTGGTGAAATTGAAGTGCACTTGGAAAAATCCTTTTACTAGATGCAACTTTACAACACTTGTGAAACAATTCAATTTGGTTTATGCATAGTACAGTATTTCTGCAGGCGTCATCCGAAATTCCCCTCAGGCGTCATCCAAAATTCCCCTCAGGCAAGGCTTTCAGCCTCGTTGGGTGTTGGCCTCAGCCTAACCATCTGGGACTGCTCTGTTAAATTGCTGCCAGAATTTTACATCTAGTTGCCTCCACTACTTTCTAGAACATACTCTCTGCTAATGTTATCGAAACCAATTTCTACTTCATACAGGTGTTTTTTGCAATTTCAGTTAAACTTTTCTTTCACACACACACATGCACACATTATTGTGTGCCAGGCAATGTATGCTAATCACTGGGAGAGCAGACCTGGAGGACGAGGCTGGCGGTTGCTTTCAAAGACCTTGCAAGCTGATGGAGCTAGTCTCTCATAGGCAGAAGATGAATGCCCTCATCACCAAGTCGAATATTACCAGAAAATGTCTTTATATACCATCGCTTCCTAACTTCCGTGGGTAGCAGAGTCTATAAAAGGGCTACTTAGCTCATACCATGTGGTACCCCCCCTAGATTGTCCCCATAGGACATGCTAAAACTTTCCTGGATAAAATCCAACAAGTGACAGGCATGACTGGAACCGGTCTGGCCCTGGGTAGGTTTAGGATTGCTACAGAATGTAAAGTCATCCAAACCACTCTTGGAGGCAGAGACTCTTGCCTCAGGTACAGAGAAGTGCCTTAAATGGACAAAGTTTCTTAAAGGTGTTCTGGGTTTTCTGGGAGAGCTTTAACTTCTGTTGTCTCCATGAGCCCTCAGGGTAGCCCAGAATCCAGTATAGCTCTCAGGTGTTCTCTCACTAGAATTCAAGGACCTTGGGGCTGGAGCGGTGGCTCAGCGGTTACGGCGCTTGCCTGGCATGAATGAGTACATGAGTTCAAACCCCAGCACTGTACGCAACAAAGTCTCTGGAGCAACAAAAGCTGCATACAAAACCTAATAAAAATTGTTAAAAAAGAATTCAAGGACCTGACATTTGTTCTGATGACAGTCCTTACCGCATATGGTGCTCCCTGGGACTTTGCAGTCTGAAAACAGCAAGTGTCTCTGTTCCCAGAAATGTGTAGTCCCCAAGAAGAATCCTCCACTGGGATAAAGCAGCCTCCTGATGGGGCTTGGGAGGGTGAACAGTAACTCCCGACAGCGGCCCCTGAATTAACGGTTCATCTAATGGACTTCCATTCGGGCTTTATGTGTTTAATGTTGCTTGTTTGTGTGTTTTAGGAGTTCAGAATGGAAATGGACTACAAACAGTGGATAGTCGACTTTGTTAACCAGTCGTTACTTCAGTTAAGCACCTGTGATGTAGAAAGCAAGCGCTATGAGAGGACGGAGTTTGCAGAGCACCTGGGAGAGATGAACTGCCAATGGCACCAAATGCATGGAACGCTGAATAGGAAGGTGCGTCCCAGGGTCACAGTTGGACGCATGTTTCGGCCTTCGTAAAGCACCACTTTCCAAAAATTTATACAGATATTCATGTCATTGATTACAGTTATTAAACCTAATAATCATCTCAATTACAGCCCCTTCACAAATCCTGTGTTTTAGCATTTTCTATGGGTACATATAATAGAGTAGGAAAATAATTCTTCTATTTCTGTTGAGATTTCTTAGAGGGAAATTGAGTTAGACTGTGAAGAAGAGAACTTTTCTTTAAAGAAGTGTCAATATTAAGTCAGGCTACTAAAAAGTCAGAGAATTTTACATTTTCTGTGAAAGCTGTTGTTCAAAAGGGGCAAAGCTATTTTAGCCTTGAGACAATTATAAAAAGGA